>VZSV01000011.1:4557391-4580168 GCA_013398735.1 Nothocercus julius | reverse complement strand
GGCGCGCATGCGCAGCGCATGCGCCGGCGGGAAGGCGCGGGAAAAGCGCGCTGAGGGAAGGGCGGGGCTAAGTCGCCGCTGCCCCGGCCGCGCCACGACAAAGCGCGGGCGGAAGGGGACGGGATCGGCGCAAACCCCTTCCAGAATTCCCGTTTTATCCCCTCGAGACGTAGCTTCTCCTGCTTAGTGGTTGCAGACTGTATCTTCTACGTTAGAAGAAACTGATGCAACACATATGATACATATATATGCACCAGGATAGTATCACACATGCTTTCTAAAACTGCCTTCTCCTAGCAGAAGCAGGATCCCGCCCCCCACCCTTTTCTTTTAAAAAGAATGTAACATGTAACCTAGCCAATAAACCACAAATATTAACTTGATGACTCAACAGAGCATTCCAATGCTTGCCCCCCCCCCAACAAAACAACATTTTCTAAATTACTCATGTATTATGTATTAGCAGTTTCATACTGAACTGCATAGAGCCTGCTCAAGTTAAGCTCCTTCTGAGGTCTAGCTACAACATAACCAGGAAAATAACCTTCTGCTTTTCCCACTTTTCCAAGCTATGTATCACCAGAGTCTAAGGAAAAACCATGGTTGCTCTAGATACCACAGGAGCCCTGCAGCAAGAGCCCCCTGTGAAAAATCCTTACACGAGATGGTCTGTAACACTCATTTTGCAGCCTTCGTTTTGGGAAAGGCTTCACAACACTGGCAATGCTTGTTCTTTGAACCAGCACAACCCGTCTCCAAGCCCCAACGCAAGCAGCCAATATGGCCATCAGAAACAGAACAGTGTCTTGTTTAAGGAAAAGCCACCGCTATCCCATTCACTCACAGCGGATCAGCACGCAGGCACAGGAAGAGACGCAGAGGGACTGGTTTCCATAAACACAGTGTACTATTTAAATATTTTCCTCTTTAAATTTAATTAAAGAAAAATGTTTCAAAGTGATTAAGCATGTCTGACTTCCAGCTTCTTTTAATGGCACAAGCCAGTGCAGTAAGTTGTAGATACAGAGCTCAGAATTTTATTATAAAAAAACAACAACAACAAAAAACTTTCAAGGTGTGAGGTCCTGTTAAAAAGTGTCTATTCACTTGTAAACAGAATAAAGAGCGCAATTAAAAAAAAGAATTTCATACAACTTAAAACCGCTTTTCTTAAGCAATACAAGTTACAACTTTCTGAGTACACCAAAAGCAGAAAATAAAAAAATGCAGAAGAATCACATATTGTTTACTGAAATGATAAACTATTTACATTGAATATTAATAGCTTGATATTTTTATTGCTCCAATGGTAGTGTGTTTACAAGTAATGTAGTAAAATATCATATAAGGACACTAATACACATATATTTATGTTTTTGCATATGGAGTTTTGTACCTGTCAAGAAAAGCATAGGAACGTTTGTGTTTTTCAAGACTATACTAGATTTAGCAAAAATGGTTTTGTTTTACTCATCCATATACAATCGAATCCACACTCCCTAGATGTGTCTTAAAACATTTCTATATTTTTTTCCTCCTACTGTGAAACAATTTCACAGATGCAAGTGGAAAAAAATCAGTAGGTTGGAGCTTTGCTACTCCACTCTTTTTTGATACTTTAATACTTCTTAAGATATAAAAACATCCTAGATACAAAACCAAGTACTTCCTAGATAAAAACTAGAAAGGAATGTAAGTGGCAACATGCTTATGTGAAAAACCAAACACTGATTAGGTAGACAGTATTTCCATATTTGCTTTTAAAAAAAAAAGATTGTTGCAAACTCACACTAAATGCTGTTACCAGTTCCCTTTTCTCTTCACTCTTTGCCCAGTATTTTCTCTTTTGCTGGCACCAGTCAAGGCACTTTCTTTACCATTACTACTATGTTTTGCTAACATTAGTCTGTTATATTGCTATGAATTCTCTCTCCAATTAACAAGCATCTTTCATAAGTGGTTTTACTAATTCATCCTGACTTCTGACTCCTAAAATGATTTTTATAGTCTTCCAAAACATAAGAATTTGCTGAAAGTTCTTATAATAAAGCAAAGGACAGCCCAGGCAAGAGAGAACATGTAGGCAGAATATAGTGCACAGAGTTTGCAGCAGTACTTGCAGTGGTCTTCATCTTTAAGTGAATTACGGAACCTGCGACTCTCAAATGCAAATAGTATTGCATGCTGGTTGTGCATTTTTAATGTATATCTACTTATTAAAATACAGAATTTTGCTAAAAATTGCTGTTTTGGCTCTCATACTCTTTATGAGTTGCTTTATGGCCACAAGTTTAGATGCCTATTACAACACAAAGAGAAAAGGATCTTTCGTATGTTGAATATCATACAGTTCATAATTCAGCATAAAGTAACATTTATAGAATTTATGCACTTAAATGTAAACTTTTAAAATTCATATGCTATGCAATATACTGCTTAAGTGGAAAAGGTTAGGATAGTTTCTCAGGTTGGCACAGAATTTCACAGAAACAATACAAATCAGATGGAGAAATTTTGAATACGATGAAGTCAGCACAGACTCTGAAAAGAATCTCTGTCAGCAATAAGTGTTGGTTATTCAACGCTGGCAATTAATAGAGCTCTCATTGGCCTTGCCTGCTCTCTCGGCTTGAGAGGAACACTTTGAAAATGTACTCACATAAAAGAAGAAAAATAAGGACCTGCTGAGATTTTTTGACTTTCTTGCACAAAAAGAAAATTATTAACAACAAAGTTTTGGCGCAACAGTAAGAAACTTCCATCAACCTAAGGTACCAAAACTAATTATGCTAAGCTCCTTTCATTTGCTGTCTAAGAACTTACTTGTATAGGAAATACACATGGAATTGGATCTGCTATTTCCATTTTGGTTTACACTGTGCTTTTCTACCATAAAGCACCTCTTCTGCTTCCAGCTAGTTAATACTCATCCCAAATGGTTCTGATGGAAGTCTGACTTGCACAGTGTAGCTAGCATCAAATCCAGACTTTTTTTCTGTTTGTTTGTTAATGTTATGAATGCAACTGAACACCAGCTGCACTCATCTACTAGTGTCAAATGAAACTTTTGCACTAAGCATACAGATTTCAGAGTCTGAAGCATCAGCTGGATTGTGAACTAGCGCACGCTCTGGAGTCTGACATTCCTCAGCTGTCTTGTTCTTACTCTACGTCTTGTTCTTACTCTACAATTGATTCAGAACAGCTTGAATAGAACTGGCCTTCCTTAAACACTTGCACTAGAAATCTTGCCTTCTACGGCTGTTAGAAGGCTAGAGTTTTACAAATACTTCAATATAATATTGCATAATAAAATTGTGAAAGTACACTCAGGAAATCCTAAATCAGCATGAAACTGAAAAAAAAAAATCAGCTGGTGTCCAAAGAAGTCTAGTTGCTGCAAAGAAATACCTGGACATTTACAATGATGTCCATCACAACTTACAGACACGAAGTCAGGTACTGCTTTTCTTTTATTTCTTACTTCTAATTAGAAAAGGAAGGGAGCGTGCATCATTTTTCATCACTTACTATTACCAAATGGTCTTGCTTAAGCCAGATGTTCAGAAAAATCTTTCCACAATTATTTCCCGTTCCAAGATCTGGCAAACATGGAAGAGTCCAAACTACCTGCGAATTCCACAAGACATTTCTGGCTGTGCAGACAGTGCTTGAATGCCACCCACCAAAACATGCATGAATGCATCGAACTGATTCATTCAACTTCGTCCCATCAGTATATTCTGGGATGCTACTCTGATTTAGGTAAAATTTATCTATATTAGAAAGGATTCAGTATTACTTAGGTCTATTTCCCCCCCCCCCTTAATAATGAAGGTATCCAATTATGAAACTTTTTTTTCCCCCTTACATAAAAAAATTCATATTAACATCCATACAAGCATAGTTTAAAAAGAGGTTTGGGGATATTTTCATAATAGCAGCTGCTGTCTACATAATAAATGTGAATTTTCAAGGACAAACAGTATTCAAGGTTCTTATTTCAGGTACTATAAAATGATACCTGAAATTAGAAAAACAAAACAAAACAAAACCAGAAATGCTATTCACTTTTCATCGATTTACTAAAAAAAGTGCAACTGAGCCCTACACATCTGATCGTATGTACAAACTCATTATGGCTTTACCATAAAAAAAAGCACGTGAACGGGTCTATATAATGAGAGGGATGCTTACAAACGTAATGAATAAAACTATGTAGAATTGTTGGCAATGGAATAACAAGAGCTATATTACATTCTGTAAACCTTGGCATACCACACTTTACATTATGCAAAGAGTCAATATTTACATATCCATAGTGGGCAAAATAATTACTCCCCTAATGTAAATGATGATTTTGCAAAGTGCAGGACAAAACCAGTGCTGTCAATTGCAAGTCCTATGCAAGCAAGTTATATTAAAATCATTACTATTAGAAGCTTACCTGGACGTTTCTACTGAGGATTTACAGGAATGCGACATTTAGAATGAAATACAGTATGAAACGGCATTATGATGTATGTTTAGGGACAGCAAATATAGAAATTAATAAGGCAGCATGCTCAGAACAAGTTTAAGCAGCACTGATGTTAGATCCCTAGTGGCAACTATATCAGTTGTTAATGTTAAAAATTCAGAGTGCAACATAGAAGCTTCATTTAACATAAAAAAAAGTGTGCAAATTGTTCTTTTCTTAAACAAAAGAAAGTAACATAGCAAGGAAGATATTCTACTGAAGAACATTTTAAATTACAGCAAAGTAGACCATCTTCTTTCCAAAATCATCTACAAGGCACTAAGGGTAGAAAATGACAGGTAACATGAAAGACCAAACGCTGTTCCTCAGTCAGGTCGAAATATGGGATATTTTGGTAAGAACTCTATTAAGATTACCTGTTGAAAAAGGGAAAAAGACAAGAACAGAACACAGTAACCGAAGTGTTCAAACCTTTAGCACAATTTCCATGCAAAATCATCTAGTAGGTAAGAGTAAACGTATCTGAGATTTTTTAGGAAGGCAAAGTTTCCCAGAATAACAAAAGATAGTTCAGTCATTTAGAAACGCACATCTTACTTGTGGCGCTTGGCTTTTTCGACATGACTACTTCAAGTCTAGGAAACTTTATGGCTACACATGAAAACGGGTGGGATAGCAGAGGACACCAGAAATACCTCAAATTCTGCTTTCCTAAATGAATATTCTTCTCAAATACTGATTTATCAGTAGTTAGCAAGTGTCAAGAGCCTTTGGACTGCTGTGGAAATTACACCAAAGCATGAAGTTGCAGTGGATCACCCTCATTTCAAATTAGAGATCAAAATAAGTTTACTTGTAATGCAAGTGTAGAACTGCTATGAAGACAAAATACATTAGCAGTCACCTTTTCTGAGTTTCAATACCTGCCATGGCTGCTCTCATCACAAGTTGCCTTAGCAATACATGCCAAAGACGACTGCACATTTTCTGAGAGATTTTTCAGGCAGGTGAGAACCGAGTAAATTAAGGACTTGCTCTATAAAATCATAGTCATGCTGAATACCAGATAAGCTAGAGAAATAATACTTACGTATTCCATCATATTGCTAGTTTCACATTTCCTTTTACTCAGCTTCCAGTGCAAACCAAGCTAAGAAAATATAATAATGAGGGGATTAATGTGTAATACAGCATTATTTTAAGTGAACTATATAACATAAGCGTATACCAAATTAATAGCGTCTGGACTCTAAGGCTTAAGATCAGGACTGGATAAAAAGTATGAAATTATAACAGGACATTAAAATTCCTAAGCCAATTATGCAAAAAACTTACTATTCTTAAAACTGAAGAAAACAAGCACTCTAACTTTTCTTACCTTATGATATAGTCTGTTATTTTCCCATTCTAATAACTTCTGAATTGATCTTCTAGTCTAAAAAGTAAGTCAAAACTGTATTATAAATGGTTCAGTAGCCAGCCTCATCCAGAAGAGCTTTACTATTGTGTTTCTGGCTTAAGATTAATCTAAAATAAGTCAGTTTTATAGAAGCAGAACCAAGCAAAAGGAAAACTGGAAATGCAAGTCCTACCATGTCAACTACCCATTTCTCAACATTTGATCTTCTTCAGAAAAAGAAAACTTTTTTTTTTTTTTTTTGATTAATTTAGGACTGGAACTTCCGAAATCACGAATTGCCTTTCAATTTATTACAGGTCCTTCTGAATTTAGGATTTTTGACCACTATAGCCAAGCCAACCAAACAGAATCTCCAATCTTTTGGACAAGATGACATCCTCTATGAACGAATTACTGAAAGCAAGGAATCCACATATATGTAATTTCCAAGTTTTGCTAATTCTCACCTGAATCCCGAAAAAAAAAATCAGGACCATTGAACTCCAACTCAGAATAAATTGAGCCCGTATTTTCAACTCTTAGAGTACATAAAATCTTCATATTCTGCTGTCTTCACAAGCTCCCTCCTAAGCCCTATTGAGAGCTTACACAGTACCTAAGTGCTAAAAGATCATGGCAACCATTAACATGCAAAAGGAACCCCCTGAATAGGATACAGTTCACTAACTAGCCGAGATCTGCAGTAGCGACAAAAAGTCAATCCATTTCTAAAACTAAGAAGTCATTTCACTGATGGTGGGAGAGGGGAAGTAATCTTTTATTTATTAAATCTTTATTTATTTATTGTGTTAGAGTTTCAGAGATTTTTAAGGTCATAAAAAGACTACTCTGGTTAGGTACTTTAAACTCTGCAAGGAATGCCAGGGAACAATGTCCATCAACCAGTTTCTTCAACCTAACACTGGAAGGTGAGTTAAACCATCTCACTTTAAAATATACAAGGATATCCAACTCTGACACAAAGATATAGTGGTAGTGAAATCACCACTTCTTGTAAACATATTTTTTTCCTCAGTGACAGAAGTTATCCTCAAGTTTAAAAAGTACGTTTCATGTTCCAGACAAGTTTTATAATCCAGCCTTCAGATCTTGCAATGCCAATTTTTGCTAGATGAGAAAATCAAGATCTTGTACATGCTATTCTTACAGTGATTAAATTACTTTTCAATGCAGCATTCAATGAGCTGAACAGAAACATTCTCCATTTTTTCAAGTCATTTTGCGGTTTTTCTCCGGATCTTCCAAATTCTTAAAATATTTTTAATGACATGTTGATTCTGGACTGGAAATACTTCAATATCATAGAATGCTTAAGGTTGGAAGGGACCTCTAGAGATCCTCTAGTGCAACCCCCGTGCACACACAGGGTCACCTACAGCAGGTGGCTCAGGACTGCGTCCAAGTAGGTTTGGAAGATCTCCAGAGAAGGAGATGCCACAACCTCTCTAGGCAGCCTGTGCCAGAGCTCTGTCACCCTCACTGTTAGGAAATTTTTCCTTAAGTTCCTGTGGAACTTCTGGTGCATCAGTTTGTGTCTGTTTCCTCTAGTCCTATCAGTGGCCACCACTGAGAAGAGGCTGCCCCATCCTCCTCACTGCCTCCCTTGAGGTACTTATAGACAATGATCAGGTCTCCTCTCAGCCTTCTCTCCTCCAGGTTGAACAGGATATTGGTCTTAAAAATGCACCACATAATGTATGTATACTAGTACAGTACAGTACTGGTAGTATGTATACTACCATGCTGCCCAGTGATGGCAAAATTAGTTTGGATGTGAGAATAACAAAACAAGCCTTTTCAATGCTCTTCTATATGTTTATGTGCACACAGCCATACATATATATAAGCATATCTGAAGTAGTACCATGGGCTTCCCAAATCCTGCTCAATACCCATCTTTTTATACCCTTGAGAATTATACTTGTGCTACAACACTGCATGCTCATTTGTTATGTTCACTAGCACAAGAATATTAAGTGTCTCTAAAATAATTTCAAATATTCTATCTGTATATCTTAAGCATGTTCCACTGCAATAAAAGTGTAGAGAAATGCTGCTAAAATGAGGAAAATAAATCTTGTAATATTTTAATGACACAGGCTTCAGCAATCAGCCATTTAACCCATAATGCTTTCAGGGCTGTGATTTCAGCATTTTGTGGACAAATACTATTGTCTCTGAAGCCTCTGTGAAGCTTTGGTCTCCACCATAAAGAAAAAAAAATTACTTGTTTCTTGTTCTCATCGCTCAGAGGAGACCAAGAGTAAAATAAAAGGAATTCTACAAAACCTAACCTGAAGAATCTCTATGGGGAATATTACATATTGCTTTTACATTGCTTTTATGGCTTTACTTGCCCATTAATGCTACCGTTATTTTCTTAAGCAAGTTGGAAAGCCTGGCAAAACACACTTCTGGTTCATTTTCTCTCAAAAGCACTGCCTATTTCTTGTTTTTGCTTTCAGTATGAATTCTTAAGGACAATAAACTCAATGGCGAGAGCTACTATGCTTTAAAATATTTCTACTATGCATAAGTTAGCAAGTATGAAATAATTTTCCTTCACTCTTCCTCATACTATTACTCTTTGCAGTTTTGAATAAGTAAGGTGTTATGGCTCAAGTAGCAGAAGCTATATAACTGTTAAGAATATTTTCTGTTTCTATTTACAGTTCCAGCACGTTTATCACTGTGATAAACCAATTCTAAAAGTAAGCAATAAAGGTAATTAAGACAATGTTTACTTGATCTTGTTAAAGTGTCTTTCAGGATTATTATTTTGGGCCCAATAAGGAAGTTCTTCAACAGAAAGTTGACAAAATAAAAGGAAATTCTAACACACTCAAAATGAAAAATTTGAGATTCTGATCTTAATAGAAATTGAACAATAAAATGTGTCAAATAAACCACAGTTCAGAACTATTATAGTACATACTACATACAAAGCTATGACTTTCAGAAATATTTATTTCTGAGAAAAACACAAGAGTAATTATCACTTCAGTTAGGGGAACTTTTGAACATCTGTTCTGCACTCATTTATTGCAATTGCTATAGCTTTAGAGATCCTGAATATTCAGGATATCATCATGTTCCTTGAACTGAGATGGGATTAGCTATACCTAGATGATCAATCAATTGGCAATTCAGCATTGTTTACTTCATTAATAAATGATTTTTTAAGGTAAAATCTAGAAAAACAGATTAAGTTCTTGAATGCAAATGAGATAGAGAAAATGGTTTTGAAATGAGGAAGATGCTCTTAAACTTTAATGTTACCAGTAACTGCAAAACTGCAAAAAATACATATAATAAAATGAAACATGTACTCACTCTTTTATTAAGACAGACTACAGGCCACAGGCTACAGCCCAGTGTGCAGCAGCAGCACAAACAGCCACAAAGTAGCCATTTTACATTAACAGGAAGGTTCTTTCTTAAACATGAGTTCACACGACCTATGCTGGTCTTGAATTCTTCTGGGGCAACCTGCAACAGAAGTGCTGAACTTCAATTGAAAACCTTTACAGAAGACTTTCTTGACAATTCACTCTTGCTGATCTGCAGGTAAGTGAAATATAATATCATTACACAATATAACCCAATCTTCCAAAACACTGCTCAGGCAGTTATCACAAAGCTCAGGTGTTTCAGGTCATCATCCTGTTATTTAGTGAAAAGGCCTCTTTATCACTGGCTGAAATTCTGACACTCAACTCCAATCGCAGTGGGTAAGGTGTAAGCACAGAACTCTGTTCCACCCATTCCATCACCTGCAGAATAACCTCCAAAGGGCAGAAGCACCCTAAAAATGTACACTGTCTTCTTCCAGAACTCCTGTGCAAACACACAGGTATTATTTTAACAAAATTACTAATCATTCTAGGAAGGTTTTTTTTCTTTTTCTTTTTTTTTTTTTTTTGAGTAAATTAGACAATACATGACATCAAGGTTTTGACATTTTATCCAGTAAAGTTCTCAATTTTAAAAATATGGCTTGATAAACAACTTCTTTAAATGAAGAAATATTCATAAAAGGTTGATCAAAATAACATTTTCTATATATAGCCACTGCAGATTCACAGTGAGAAATTGCATGCTCTGTCAGAAATAAGCTTCTCCAATAGCAGCATGCTTCTTATAAAAGAATGAGCGCATTTAACCATCCACATGCCCCAAATCCCTCATATCTCTGCAGAAGAGCTACCAGACTCAGTACTGAGAAGCAGTCTCAGCACATCCTGTATTAATACTCCACAGAGGATATCAGCTCTGCACAGGTGATCTAAGTAAATTGCGTGCAACAAGTCATATATGGACTCATGGTATCGTAGCTTGCACCCAAGGCAACACTCTGAACTTTATTCTGCTTTGCGAATCCAAACTCTGGATTGTGTCAATTGAATCCAATTTCAATAGACAACAGGTGAAACAACTCAAAAAAAGAAAAAGGTTTCTTTCCTAACTGCTTGTCACATTGAAGGAATAAAAAGAAGCCTTAATCTGCATTCTAAACTGTTCAACCATTACACAATTCCTCCAACAAAGCCCAACTCATTTGACTATGCAAGCAAGCAAAAAGAAAAAAAAAAAATATAATGACAAAGACACCTTTCGCCAAAGGAGCAAGAGCAGGGCGCAGGAAGTCGAGAGGGCCTAAGCCTAACACCTCCACCTAGTCACAAAAGCTAAATTCTTTAAAACACAGCAGAAAAGGGATAAAATAACTGCATCTGCTTCCTAGCCATTCAGATCACCATGCAATACAAAGTCAGGGGTCATCTGGGCTTTTACTACAGTTAGTAACATTAAATCAACAATTAACATCATGATTACTTTATAGTAGAAATAAGTACATAGCAAGTACTTCAAAAAAAATTTTTTTTGGGGGGGTGGGGGGTGGAGGGACGGGGAGAGGGGGAGGAGGGAGAAGACAACAAATTAAAAACATAGTATAACACAGCTATGTCATGAAGATACTTTTTCCCAATACTAAAAACACTTCCTTTCAACTCCTTTTGCATATACAAAGTAGAGTAAATTCAAAAGTTCACTTTGGACTGATTGGAACACCAGCATTTAAAATGTATTTTATAGCAGAAGTCTTATCCAGGTTAATAAAAGAATGCTAAATATATATACATACACACAGAACTCAAAAAGTCCAACTCAAAATGGGAAGAGGAAATAGAAAGATCCCATGCATTAGGACATTTTGAAAGAATAGAAAATAATTGTGTTATAATATGTGGAAAGCAAGCCTGTACTTGCATGGGTATGAAACAAAGGTTTACAGTTTTATAGGTCTCTTTGCAAAAGCCCTCTCTTATATGTAGGGTACTACAAGCTTCATATATATGTGAAGATTACTCGGTCTTCACTGCAAGGGCAAATTTTGTAGTAAAGATTCGGTTGATGGTCTGCAGTATTAGGAACACTGAACAGCTTCCGAGAGCAGACCTGCTTCCAAGCAAGCTGGGATTATGTGTGTTGACAAATGAGCATTCTTGGCTTTTAAGGAAGTTTACGCGTGGCTCTGTTTTTAACATTTAGATATATACAAATGGCACCTTCTTTGATAAGGCCCTTGAAATTTGTACATGGATCATCCTGTTTGTTTTAAAGATAAAAATACGGGCTTTTTAAATACCATTAGTACTTGTGCAATAAATTCCACGAGGAAAGCAGAACATTCCCTTTTTTATTAGTCACAAAGTTTGCTGGACCTTGACAACACCTCCCACCACCCCAATACAGCTGTGCAAACCTACCCAAAAGAATGGAGCCGCACAGCACATGGCCAAGCTTAATGGGCAGAAACTTGGTTATCAGTGTCAACATCCAACATGAAAACAAGTCAGACGGAGTCTTAGATCTCAGAGGACAGAAAGTGTCATGGTAAAATTCCCTATTTCTGTCTTTTAGAAGAATGATTTTTTTTCACTTTAGGATAACAGTTTGATGCTGCTCTATAAGAACATTACTAAAGTACTCTCATTCCTACAAAGAGTGGCATGGGAAATGCATTTTGGGTGCCAACAAATAGCACAGACACTTGCACTTCAGATATTTTGGTATAATAGTTACGATAACAGTAATACAAAAAGTGCCACTTCTCCCTGCTTAGGTACCAAACGGTTTCAAGTAGCAGCAACTCTGAGCTGTAAGATAAGATGAAATCACTTAAGAATATGAAGTTTTGATTTAATTGACTTAGCTTTGACCAAGATTATGCACATATTTTCTCCCCTTTTAAAAATCTAAACATAGTCAATATTTCCATCAGTCAATGACATCTTCATTTAAAACTTAAGGAAACAGTCACCAAGATATGAAGCATTCTGGGGGTAAAGAGAAAAACACAATTCTGTTCCTCTCAGTTTATAGCTTCATAGCAGTTAAGCAGCTGTTGTGAGTGACAAAGGACAGAATATCTGTAAACAAAATACTGTACTAATATGCTACTCAAATGAAATTGTTGCCTATGAGGTTTATGGATTTTAGGCCTAATTTTACATCTTGCCACTGCTTCAGCAAGAGATATTGAAACAATAATATGAAATGACCAAAATATTTCAAATAGACAATGGGCATTTAACAGCATTTCCTGTGCGGAGAAAGGTCACTAAGAAAGACTGAGTTTGAATAATTTCAGAAAGTCCCTTGGAGAGTTTCTGTTTGGGTCTTGAAAAGAAAGAGATAAGTATATAGCTCCTGGCTGTGTAGTACACCTTGTAAAGAGACATTAGCTCCTTTCAGGTCTTAAGGAAAAAAATAAAGCCCCCAAAACATAAAAGGAGAGGAGGGAGTGTCACAGTTTTTTTACAACAGGATGCAAGAGAATCTGCAAACACAGGAAGAGAAGGAGCAAAGCCCAGCAGGCCTGATCTTCCTCCTCCAATCATCATGTTCACAAACCCTATCAATCACATGTGGCAGGGGAATCACAATACCAAGAATATATTTATGGCTTTAACTTCCCTGCACTGCACACTAATCTCTGTATGGGACCTTACCATTTTAAGGTCTGGGCTAGAAACTCTGCTTTCTTCCTTAAGGTTCACTGGCTCCATCATTTTCTTGTTACCTGAAGCAGTGTGTGCTTTGTGCCAAACATCATAAGGAGTATTTTATTTTATTTTTAAGTTCGACTAAAAATTCAGGGTAGTGAATAAACTTCCTAAACTTTTAGAACTAGAAGATATGCTTCACTTTAGGAAAGGTATAAATAAAACTGTTTTAAAAGTCTATTTTAAATGCTTGTTTCAAAATAATAACCCTGAAAAACTGTAGTATTTAGAATTTATATTTAGCCAGAATTTAAATCTGTCCCAGTCCAATCACATTATTCCAGGGTAAATACTGCCTCTGCATTAAACGTAAGTCAAATCTCTTATAAGATGTATTTTTAAAGAATGAATTCTTTCAAAGCCCACATCTGTCTTTTTTAATCAGTTGAAGATTGTTTCTCATTTGGCAAGATAAATATCAAGGAAACCTAAATGAATTAACTGGACCTACTTATCTGGCCTATCTGATATTTTCCTTTCTTTATGGTTTTATTTTCTTTTTAATTTCCTCAAATATATGCATCCAGCTATCCCCCTCAAAAAGCAACAAATATCTCACTTAAACATTTAAGATATCCTTACACGCGCCCTAGCTGTAAACAACCTATCTAAAACAACAATCCAAAACTAGCAAAAATGGGAAGATGAGGGGATATGAGAGATGGGTGGGGAAAGAAAAATATTTTGGATGAAGACAATTTAGTACAAGGTATACTGTAGTCCTTGTGTAGAAAAATGAGTGTCAGACAGCTTAAATAAGTTTCCTCAGGCCATATAGTACTATAAATCAAAATAGTGTTTCTGAAAGAAAAGTGCAGCTAGTTTTATCCATTTTCATCCATATCAATAATTAAAAAGAAAATAGTGCCACAGAATTACTTATCAGCCACATCTTTTGGCTTCACCTTTTCTACCCCATTAGCAGATGGGATATATTAGCAATATTAATTCACACTGAATAATTTAATGTATTTTAGAGGTACACTCTGAATAAAGGATGGAATTGCTTATTTCTCGTACTGTATTAATGCAAGTTTACTGTAAACATTTTAATACAAAAATAGTACTCAATGTAAACAGTCACTGTGCTATGCATATATTGTGATTTGTAAGAGAAAAGCAGAAATTCTGGAAGTGCCAGCTGACTATAAATTTGTATTGTGAATTATTTATAGGGTATTCGATGAATACTTTCTTACTGGAACAAACTGACCGAGTTTTCATTTTCAGTAGGCATAAATGTGATTGACTGCAATAACCAGTAGAAGAAGCAGATTATTCATTGCTTGCAATTAATGGAAGAATTAAAAAAACCCCAACAGCCCACAAACCTGTCTTTAATGTCCTTGATGACACTGTGTGACCAGCAACGAGGAGGAAAGAGAAAAAAAAAAGGGGGGGGGGAGGGGAACTCTTGAATCTGTATATGAGAAAAAGAAAACAAGATACTAAGATTCTCAGTAAAAACGTGCAACTATAGACAGCAAATCCATGTTTCCTGTGATTGATGCTGCCACAGATTAGGTGCATGGGACAAAAAAGCGAAATGCCAGACAAAAGCATTGCTAAATTAAGTCCAAGCAGTCAACTGAAATGAATTTAAACTTTTCCTACACGTTGTCAAAACCAATTGCTTGCTGTCCATTTAACAGCAGGGCATTCAAGAGGAAATATGACAGGTATTGAGGTTTGTATTAGAAAAGATGGCTTTTTTTCCCTGACACTAGCGTTTCAGAGATAGAGACAAATGGAATTAAATGAATTAAGTTTTAACATTCCCTGCTAGACTTTTTTTTTTTTTTTTTTTAAGCATTATTTATAGAAAGCTACAACTTGATTAAAAGATTAAAAACTGGTGAAATATTACCAAAAAGTCATCCATGGCTTTTCAGTAATCTGAAAGGGTTTCTTAGAAAAGAATAAACCTTTGATATGCAGTAGTTAAATGCAGTTAAATATAGATGGGGTCACCATCAGCCTTCAAATCAGACACTATAGTGTCAGTAATATTCTTCCATTTGACTTCATTGAGATGCTGAATCAAGGTCAGAACTCATAGATTGTTTTTAACACTCAGAAATCCCCTAAACTTTTCATATGGACTGATGTGAAACAATGTTGGACAAATACAACTGGAGAATTTTATCATTATAGTCTGGGGTGAAAACAAAATAAATACACACACAGATTTGCCAGAATAAGTAGATACTATCCAGTTGCGTTTCAGCATATTGTTAATATGACTCGACAGCTACAGCAAGAGTCTGCAGAGACTTGCAAAACTGTAGCTGTATGGTATGTCATTTGAGACAGCAGCAAGAGCCAAATACCTTCTTCCTTACAAATGCTGGAAGAGATACACAGGGGAGATACAAAATCAAACGAAAAAGCACTAGAGTGAAACAGCTTACAGAAAGCTTACATAAAAAAACACAAAGAAAAAACACAATTATGAAAAAGCATTTAAAACAATTATGTTACAAAATTTCATGAATAAATTGATATGAATATTTATTGACTAACTCTGCATTTAACAAAGAAAATGGGATTCAAGAAAAAAAACACTGCAATTTTGCAGAAAACTAAAAAATTGTATTGGTGAATATATACTAAAAATACATAATTTATAGGTTAGACACGTAGCACCATAATGTTTTGTTCCTTAGAGCTATGGAAAACAGCTTTTTCTTCCAAAGAAGGGTCTAAAAGTAAACTTAACACTTGACAGCTATTAAGCAAAGAAAGGTCTAGTATCTGAAGTAATTGAATCCATAGTGCAAGTGGTACAAACTGCAGGTATTTATAAACAGGGGTAAATGAGCCTTGAGTGCATGTATATTGCTGGAAGAAAACAGTATCGTGCCACCTTGAGTTTTTCTGTGTTTAGAAATCAATTAAAAAAGAACACTGCAATTTATTTCTCATGCCCCCTAAAAAAAACAAAAAGGAACCGTAAAGGACTGGTCATTGACCAACCAGTTCACACAGGGCAGAGTTACTTAATCTTCAGTGCAGTACTCATCTGCAGTGGACTTTTCTTTTGTTTCACCAAGGTGAATTTGTAGCACTGAAACCACTGAGTGAACTAAAGGAACAGTTTAATTTCACACTTACCTTCCCTGTTAGGATAGAAGGAAATTCTGTGTCAAACTTGTTGCTCAAGCCAAACCTTGAAAACAAAAAGAAACAAACAAGATATATTCCACCTAACTTACTTAGTTTCCATTAACAAAAATAATAGCTTTTGTATTTTAAAAAGGAAATTCTCTTTTGTCTTTATATTATAGAATCTCTTATCTTTACAATTACATTATTTCACCTGCATACCACTTAAGTTTCTATAAGATCTTGCCTATCATTCATAAGGTAGTTTATAAACATCCCATAAAATAGAAATATAGCTTGTTCCTTACTTCAATTCCTTCAAATAGCTAAAAGCACACATACAAAAAAATCTCTTACAATGGGAATAAGTCAAGCTTCAATCTTTCCTTCCTTACATCTTTTTAAACCTCTGGCTACACTAATTTGACTAATCCTTTTACTACCCTTTGCCTCTGCCCTCCCTTACTCATGCAATTTATTATATGCAATAGAAAAGCTAGTTAAGAAACTCATTTATCTCCTTTTTCTCACATTCATAACTCTATCTCTAAAAAAAACAAAGCTTTGGCTTGAGCTGAACTGTTACGCAAAATGTGTAAAAGCCTAAACACAACTTCTAAAAGAGTTATGAGCTTCAAGAAAATTAAGTCTCAGGTATCACAGTGACCAGTGGTTCTTCAGTGAAGCCCCTCATAACAAAAATCAGAGAAGCCTTTGTAAAAGACACTGACAACCACAGGGAGCTCTGCATTTTGCAGAGTTGGGAAGCTTTGCTGGGAAGCCTGTTACCACTAGCTCCAAAGATACTGAACGGATTCAAAGCTTCAATAGGCTGGTTTTGGAAATCAGCAGGTCACTGACAGCACAGGCTGATTTGGCTTTTCTCCTTCCTTATTTTTAAAAGCACATATGAGAGCAAGACGTTAGCTAAACTCCAATATTAATCCCACTGGCTTGTGCAGAACCACAAAACTATATGATCTCCTATTCTCTCCACATCTTTAGTCTTTCCAGCTCAGTAGCATAATGAAGTAAAACTGCAACAAGCCATTGGCATTTGAGATACAGGCTTTTACACTGGAACAAAGCGGTTTACTGTATGCCAAATTAAAGGCTTCACTGTCAACTCTGATCAAGAGGCTGAATGTTTTCTCCAAAAAAGGAGAAAACAACAACAACAAAAATATCACAGACAAAAATAAAAGCATGAGCACCTTTTATATCATTTGTAATTTATACTTGTTGTAGAAACTAATCTTTTGGGAAGGTAACATTTGTGCAAGTGTCCATTAAAGACTTGTACAAATAGTAATATTGCCAAAATAACACCAATCCCCTGCCATTACATCTTATGTATGTACATTCTTGCACACACAGTAGTAATTCAGATTGCCAGACTTGGCAAGAAGTTTGTTGAGAAGTACAGACAAGAGTGTAATTATCCTCAAAGAAGAAAGAAGTATAATAAAAGATCTTGTGCTGCCTTTAGAAACCTACTAAGCTAATTAAAATGTTTGTCAACAATACTAGTGAAGAAGTCTAATTAAGTACCTCAATAGCTAATTTAAGTCAAAGCATATTGGAGTGCTAATTGTTTACAATGTTAAAATAAATAAATAATAAACCAAGAGGGTAACTACTCATTTAAACATTTCTGAGTCTTTGTCTCTTAAGCTTCAAGTACTATATCTAACCATCATTTATTTGTGTTTGTTTCATCCAAGGTCTTTTCACTGAAAAATTTTTAGAAGCACATGCAAGTGAAGTATGGCTCAGGCTACAACACGTTAAAGTGAACTTGAAAGTCAAAATACTAAGTTAGTGCTGAACATATAAATAGTAAAAACAACACAAAGTTAGCCCAACACAAAGGTCACTAGAATAAGCACATCTTCCTTTTCTTTCAATACAATACTGCAGTTGGTCTCCATTTTTGTAGGTCTTAAGATAAAATTTCCAAGTTTTGTTATGACATAGCTTTTTCAGCCTTCCAAAACTACAGAAAAGCCTAACAATACGAAACACATGCACAGGTTTGTTCTTGAAGTGACTTTTCGTCTATCAGCAACAAAACTCTCTGAAATGGTCACAAAGTATTAGCAGTCAGATAACATAAGTAGTGAACTATGAGGAAGTTCAGGGAATACTGCAGAGTTATTTACTATACGCACATAAAGAAAGACTAACTACACTTAATTTAGCCAAAGGTCCCCCCCCAGCTTGGAATGCTGAATCTTGCAGTGATCAGTAGCAGGTGCCTCCAAAACAGCAAAATGAAAGTACAAGTGCGTGTTAGCATTCCCCAGCATAGTCTAACAATAACCTTCAGCAATTTCTGGTTCAAGAACTGCTTGAGCCAGAAGTGGTACCTTTTATCTCAATTGAAATTCCCACTGCACTACCAATCTCCCCAAGGAATAAAGCAGATTAGTTCTTACTGATTTAGAGCTATTGAGAACGTAACAAAAGCACAGTATATTTTACTGGGGGAAATTTGAAGGCTGATGAAGCCCTGAAATATATCTAAATACTCAACTTTCAACAGCAGCCAAAACATTCTATTCTGTTACAGCACACATGCAAGAAAACTCAATTACAGAAGAATGAGTAAAATTATATAAAAGGCTTTGAGTATGCTGAATTATGCTACATTAGTAGTATTACATGTTTAGTCAGCATCACTGCTGGCTTTCAGCACAGTCTCACTAGTATATCTCTAGAAGTTTTACAGACTATCCTCTTTATTTACTGCATAGTTCAGATAAAATTAAACTCCTACTAGCCTAAGGGTGAGAGGGAAGCTGGGAGGGGACAGGAAGGAAAGATTCAAGAATCCAATAATTAAAAAAAAAAAAAAAAGAATATTAACTAAAGCAGAAGGTAATATAGTTCTAGAGCTAAGTAAGCAACTTTGAAAAAGCACTTAAGTTTTATTAAAAATTTCAAAGTAAAAAAAAAAAGACCTGATATTCAGATTAAAAGAGAAATAGCTTCCTAACATTGTCTACAAGAGTCTAATCTATAGCAATAATCGATCTGGCATGATTTGGCCTATTAAGTCTTCTAATGTCTAGTAAACTCGAAAAAAAGAAAATCATCACATAAAACAAACTCAGAAATCTGTCCTTTAAATCATTCAAAACATAGTTGGCAATCACTTATTTTGAAGTTATTTCTCTGAGTCCTCAGTGGTCTAACATTTAGAAATTCAGATAAGTCATCCCTATATTTCAGTTGCAATTTTTAATCTGGAAGAGAAATGCCTTTAAAAGCAAGGTACTGCTTCCTATGGGCACAAACACAACCATTACAACCTTATATTATTGTTTTCGCTCCATTTTTAAGTTCCATCTTTCCATTTTGTGAAGTGGAGAGAATGTAACTTATCACTGACACTTGTGATAAGACATATCTAAGCCCCTCAAAAATTGAAGCTCAAAAGGCATATCCTGAATCATGAGTTGCAAATTCCTGCTGCCACAGGTAACACATTATGTAATTCCTTCCATCAGTTTACAAACCATTATAGAGAAGATGTCTTGTACCCAGAACTGAAACAGGCGGAGTTTGGTAAACATTTTCTAATATTCAGAATTATCTAGTATTTAGAAATATATTAGAGGTGCTTTATCTTTTTCTTCTTTTGACTTAATGAGTTTTTCATTCTTTTTTATTCTACTGTTGTATTTTCAGATAGTCTTATCAGACTACATGAGCTAAACCTGTTTAGTCAACTCTCATATGATAAACTTTCCATCTTCCTTTCACCTTGGTTCCTCTCCCCATTCCTAACTTAGCTTAAATGTAACTGATCTTGAAGAGCTGAATTCAAATTCTATACGCTATTCCCATAGCAGACATCAAAGCTTTGTGTGATGGTAAAGAACAAAGACTATTTTTCACCAGCTGAAATCTCTCTGAATGCCTAGGACTTCTCTTTCTAGTCTATGACCTTTTCCACTGAAGCCAGCAACTACTGAATGGCACTGGGCAACCTTACTTGCAGATGATGGTTTAAATTTTTTTTTTTTTTTTTTTTTGATAGCTAAGGTCACTTGCTGTTTTAAACATGTAGAAGATGCATAACTCTGGGATTATCAGAAGACAAAATCTAAATGTCTTCCTATCGCAGCTGAGAGTACTTGACTCCTGACTCTCCTAGTTCATGACAACATGCTGTTCATTAACGCCTGGATTACAAGTCTCTGTAGCACTCCCAAAGAAAACATAGAAAGGGGGAAAAAATAAAAGAAAAAAAGTTAACTTCTACCCAGAACTAGCAGGTTTACAGATTAAAGCATAAATCACAAACTGAAAGATGCCCATTCACATGGATTTGGTAACATGGAAAAATAATTTCAAATAAATAACCAAATTAAGAGTCTGTCTATGGCTCTCTCTTTCAAAAAATAAAAAAATAAAAAAAAAATGCTGTTTATTTGGTGAGTATATGACGCAGTCTTCACTAAGAAGATCTTTATTGAAATACCTGGATATGCCACCAGAAAACAATGGGCAATTTACAGTTCAGAAACATCAAAAAAGGCATTTACCAGGTCCCGATAGTTTCTCTGTAATAGAACTAAAAAGCTTGGTGAAAACAACAAATATGACTGCTAGTTTTTTTTTTTTTTTTTTCAAAGCAAGAATCTTCTAGAATGAAAAAGCATTGAGCAACATAAGCATGAATTCTGCTATCCATTTTTATCATTTCTCAAAAAAAAAAAAAGCAACATTTTACACAATTAGTCTTATCATGCACAGGGTTAAAGGGTTAGCAAAAAAAAGTCAGTGAAAACTGCAAAATCCTGCTAAAACCCTTAGACGATCCCTGGGATCTATACTTGATACAGTTGGATACTGCAGTATAGCTCTACTAGATTCAGCTCAAAGCACATATGAGTCATACAAGCAAAAACTTTCATGCAAGCAACTAATACATTGTTTGAATCTACTAGCTTGGGAGTATTTATAAGACTACTGTACATGAAAAGCTTGACCAGAAGATGACACTGAAACTGTTATCCCTTACTGTTACTGGAACTTATTACCCCTTCTCTATACATCAAAGTATCCAAGCAGGCCAGTGTCAGAGGAAGAACTGAAGGCATCTGAAACAAAACCCAAGGAAAACAATGGATTTTCTTTTCTTTCCTTTATTTTTTTTTCTTTTCTTTTTCCTTTTTTAAATGTTTGTCCTTCCCTCCCTTTATTTATTCATTAAGGACTAGACCACGTATCACTTTTGCCAGGACAGAAGCTTTATTAGTCACATTTCATGGGTTCAGAAAACATGAGTTCAGAAGACAAACACCAGTTTTACTGGGTGACGAGTCTCACTTCAGGAACTAGAGCAAGCTGCTTCTGAAGCCAACTGATTTCAAAGGAAGAAGCATTTGTGTGATCAGACAGTGACAGAGTTTCAGAAATGATATACAGCAACTGGAAGGTCTTTAAGAAGCAATTATGTCTTATTTAATTACGAGGTTAGGATTACAGCCTGTAAATGTCTATGGTCTATTTGCACTTTATTGGTAGCATCCACTAACTGTTTTTATTAGTTTAAGGAGATTTTAAAGATGTCATGATCTGATAAAAGAAATGCTGTCTTCTACCATCCTCCCAGTAAGACATATTTGTCACAGAAAGAAAAGGGAAAATGAGTGGGAATCCAGTTCAGGTAGTCACGTAGGCTCACACCACTTACAAGTATTGCTTTCTTTTCAGGTAGACAACATGACTTGACCAAGCTCTTGGAGATGCTCCCACCCATTCCCAAAAGATGTTGGGGACAAGAAGAAGCCTTAAGGAAGATCACTAATACACAAAAAGCATCACGTCAGACAAAGCAAATGGGCAGCTACTGTTTTTCAGTTTAGTGCTTAAAAACAGGTAACTAGTAAGAGGGGCACAGGATATTCTGCTCACTGTGCTGGTGTTATATCCCTCCTCAGGTTAAATCGCATGCTACTGCGAGGCAGGATAGAAAGAAATTCCACCAAACAAGCAATTACACTGCGGTGCATCAGAAAACTACCCACTGGCACTAGCTCAATGCAAACCTGATTTGGACTTACATGACAGGCACAGTATCAAATCCAACATTAGATGTGAGAGCCTTCCCCACCCAGTGCTTTTGCTGCAGATAGCTAGATCACACTGCACCTATTCACAGAGAGAAATGTGTGTTCTTTTAAGCAGTCCAAAGATGGATCCAAAGCAACAACAGCTTGATGGATCTCTACAAAATAGAAGTGTTGATGTCTCCCTGTCACATGAGCAAAACCAAAAACTTGTCACGGGTGTAGTTTGTTGTGTTCCTCCACTTGCAGGAGTAGGAATATTAAAAAGTCAATGGGTGACATCATCTGATCACCTCATGTCCCAGCCGCACAAATGAGCAGCAAACACCAGGGCTCCAGCTGTGCTCTGAAGACAAAAACACCTAACCTAGACCTAACTCACAGGCAAAGTTAGGGGGAAACGAACGGCAACACGGTCAGGCGTTTATGCAGCTCGGGGCCTCAGTGGCTCAGCTGAGGCAATGAAGGGTAAGTAAAACTGTTCAATAAGTTCGTGGGACAGCAACGTCCCCGCAGCTCGCGCGCGACACGCGCTGAGGCGGCGGTAACGTCCCCCGGGAGCGGGCGGCGGGGAGCGCCCTGGGGACGGCGCAGCCCGCCCAGCTCCGCCCGCTACTCA
>VZSV01000011.1:4546686-4556972 GCA_013398735.1 Nothocercus julius | reverse complement strand
GAGGCGGACGCGCGTGCGCAGCGACGCTTCAGGCGGGGATGTGTGCGGGGCGTGGCTTTCTCGGGGATGCGGCGCGCTGGGTGGGGTTTGCGCACGGCACCGCTGCCCGGGGCGCGTGCCGCTTTCGGCGCGGTGGTTGTGACCGTTATGGCTGTTAGGCGCATGCCGAGGGTGGAGGCTCGGGGGATGGCGTTGAGGTGTGAGGGGGAGTGGGAGTGTTCCCGCTTCGCCTCCTTTCAGTCACCGGTGCGCGGTGAGCTTCTGGTGGCTTGTGATGGTAAACCACGAGGCCGGGGGCTGTCTCGAGCATGTGGATTTCTGAAGAAGAGCTTCCTGGAAAGGGAGCTCAGTCCCATGCACGTTCAAGTGGTGTTGAGAGGGAAGAAAATCTCCCTGGGGCTCAGAAGAGTCAGAAATTAAGGGAGGGGAACAAAAAAAAATAGTTGAGGACAATAAAGTGCCACCCACCAGTGTAAATGATTGCTAAGTTAAGTTTAAGCACATTTTAGGCACCTACTATAAGTGAACTAGAAACGTAATGGTAGTTTTAGTATCAAGACAAGAGCCAGAAACAAAATTCTGAGTGAGGAACAAAAAAAAAAAAAAGTTGTCATTAGATGTTATAAAGTGGTGTCTTGAACCTGGCTTCTGGCTCTTATAGGTCAAATCTGTTTTCCTGCTCCACAGTTCCCAAAGGGAAGGAAGCTTCCTCCATCCTCTGATACTAGAGAATTGAGGAAGAAAGGGTCCCCGTTCCTTTTGGCCATTATTGGAATGAGACTTTCACAAATCATGTTTGCTCTTTTTCAGGATTTTCTAGGCAACAGCAGTTGCCCCAGTTGTGAAGATTTTAACTACTGGCAACAGGGTTCTCAATGTGATCCTAGGGTGAGGTGCAACTTACCAGTGTCACACGTTATTCACAGCATGAGTGGAGATATAGGTAAAACACATTCTAACGACTTGAAATGAAAATAACTGAGGGAGAAATTATGTTTTAATTTAAAAGAATATGTTCAGTGTTCTCCCCATTTTGTCAAAGTTTTTTTTTTTTCTTGTTTAGTGATGAATGTTTGTAGCACATAAATTGCAGAGAACGTATGTGTGGGACAGGACAAATCTCACTGCCACTGGCCAAATATATTAGAAAGATAAGTCCTGTTTAGAAACAGAAGTAATGAAGGTAAAAATAATTTCACTTAAGTTCTTTTTTTTTTTTTTTTTCTCATCTTCAGTTACATGTATGATCGCCATTCATAATCCACAGAAAGAAGATCTTGAAGTCCCTGAAATTAAGGTGTGTATGGGGTTACAGATGAGATGCTGGCCTTTACTTTATTCTCAGTTAAATTCAGGATGGCTGCTTTAGCTCATCTGAAAGTCAAAAAGAAGTAACTGTGTTAGTCATCGCTCAGAACACCTTTAAGAAATGATAAGTCTGAAGCAGTGCAATGACATGATGGATTTTAGTATTTAGTTGAGATTGGCTTTATTCTTGGCAACTTTGGTAGAATACCCATGGGAAAGGTAATGATGTTTAAAATATAACTGCAGGGAATATAACCTGCTGCCCTTTTGGCCGGCATTCCCTTTGAAGAGGAGCTAAACACAGTCTCCCAGGTTCAAGGCTGTCTGGGAGTAATTGCTGAGCAAAAGAAAGTCAGTCCTGGAAGCAGTTCAGAGTAATCAGTGGAACAATTTTGAAATGCTGAAATGATGAAAGTGGATTCCAGCACTGTACTTGCAGAATGCTAATTACATTAGTAGAAAGTTAATTGCCTTTTCTTACTCACAATGCCACAACACTTTTGATTTTGTCAAGGCTTTGTATGAGTTTTTCCACTGATTTTGTAAATCCTGCAGTAGTGTTTCTATTTCTTAGAATATTTTGAAATGATAAATGAAGAGTTTTTACAAGTGCTTCTTTACGCAAAGGAATAATTTGAACAGAGGGCTACAAGCTAGAGTTCTTAATTATATTAAGCTTTTTTTTTGTAAAGATACTTGACATCTTTTTATGTTTAACAAACTGTCAGGTTCTGTACTTAATCATTATTTCACCTGCTTTGACTTTACAGCATTCCCTCTAATGGAATTGTGAGTACATCAGTATCAAGGGCTGCTTTGTAAGCAAAGAGCCTTGTTGATTCTGGGTTGTAACAGCTTCTCTGTAACTTTATACGTTGAGAGATACTGGCCATGTCTGCTAAAGTCTGTGGCTTTTCTTTTCTCTCTGGGCTCTTTTAGGAAATCAGCTGAATGATGGTGGAGATTCCATTGATATCCTATGGGAAATTATTCTGAAATTTAATAATTTTCTATAGAATATCAATGGCATCACCACCATTTTCACACTGATTTTCTTAAAAGTCTCACTGATGAAACTAAGCTGTTTTGAGATGATGGATGTCAGATAGCTTAATAACCAATTAAAAGAAAACGGAAGGTAGGATTAAAGACGGTCATCATAGCAGGGAAAGATTTCTAATGGAGTCTAACAGCTATAAGTGCAGTTCAATGTAATCATAAATAATTGGGAGAGTGACAGAGTTTGCCACTAAGGTATTCACTGTTATATGGCAAAACTGGCTCCATGCTGAACAGGACTTAGCTGTTTAGCAGGAGTTAACTCTTCTTTCCACCCTGCCTGGGAAGTTTATGCCTAATGCTCTTCCTAATACTAAGGTACAATAGAGAGGAAAGTAAGCCATGAGACCAGACAAATGCTGCAGGAGGCTAAGGAATAATCAGAATATTGATGTGGAAAAAATGAGAGCAGAAGAGGCAACTATGGAAGAATTGTAGTCTAAGGTATCATATGGACAGTAAACCGTGCCCCACTGGCATATTAAGCTTTCACTTAGGTGGGTGTTTCTGCATTGACTTAGGATGTAGATCAAACCTTTCCAGAGAGTTTAGCAGCTCCCACTTGGAGACTACAAAACAAAACCAGGTTTTTGGCTCAGTCCTGAATTCAGTTTTATTAAAATACTAAGAAACTATTGAGAAACTTAGTGAAACAAAATGAGAGGCAAGCAGCCTGTGTACTTTAAAGTGAAAGAAACCATGTACTTGTCTGCAAGCATTTAGCCTTTAATATTAGATAGAATGTGGCAGTGGAGGCAAGTAGTAAGAAAAAGTGTGTGGACAACAGAGTTATTGTAGCAGCATCATGCATGTTTAACTGAAAAGCACCAGTTTTAATGCAACTTACGTTCTAATTTAATGCAAATTTAATATTATGTGCATTTAAATAGACAAAAGTCAGCATCTTGTGGAATTAAGACATGAATTCAGTTAGGCACCTAAGCAGGTGGTAAAATACTTTGGTGAATTGAAGCCCCAAATGAGGAGGTATAGAGGCTTGGTGTAATATACTTTGTGACTTCTTTATAATGAGCATCTGAGGTATTAGGAAATCAAGAAGTCTCTTTAATTGAAAAAGATATCCTGCCATACCAGCTTTGTATTATTTAACTACTTATACTTCTTAATAGATTAAAGTCAGAGTTAAGCTGAAGTTTCAGTAATTTTTTTCCTTTTTGGGGGGAAAATGTCACACGTACAACATAAAAAGACTGTGCAGGAAGGATAGGAATTTCATTCCATTTGTTCCAGGAATTCTCTCCATTTATGTGTTGTACGAACTGCTTTGGAGAATTTGCTTAGGCTGGAATTGGGATTAACTTGACACAGGAGCTAGTTATACTGTGATGGTGTCAGATCATCTATGTTTATGCTTCAAATAATTTTGGTGAACCACCACTTTTTTTTCAGTCCTGCTTTCAACTCTATTCTGGCTAAACTGTTTTCTTGGCTAGTTTGCATGTGCTGGGCTCCTGGTAACTTGCATTACATTCCTAACTGATTTTTTGCACTTTTGTCTTCCACAAAGAGAGGAAGGTGAAATAAACTGTCCTATCTAAGCACATAATTCATGTCATATTTAAAGAATTTTTCATTGGCACCGTACTGGAATGCATACAGAGCTGCATGAAAACAAAACTTGAAAGTAGTCTGCAATTCTGTAAATACAGAAAGTAGTCTACAGAAACTGCAGTCTAGCTCTTCTCTAGCCATTCTACTATAGTATGAGGGCCTCAATAGGACTCTTAGGTGGGACTGAGCTGTGTTAGGTGTTGCATGTGGATGATGAATTAGTTGTCAAGAAGACTGAGATCAATGACTCCATGAAAATAAAAACACCAAACAGAAGCCTTAAAAGCCAAACTGGATAATGTAGGATGTTGTTCTGTTATCAGACAGCCTTTGGCGCCTTTGAGTCCTCAGGCTGCGAGCTGCGCCTGTGAGGTGGATGATGTTACTGCTGTTGTCTTCAGTGCAGAGAGCTGTTACTGGATGCCTGCTCAGTGGCAGTTGTATATTAATCTGCCCAGAACACTTCTCTCTGGCTACTTCTGAATTCTTTTCTTCTGCATATCAGCTTTTCCTTGCATACTCAGTTGTTAAATATGCCCATTTCTGATACTTCGTTTTGTCTCTGACTTACTACTCTGAAAGAACGCAGTGCTCAGGGTACAGACCTTACATTAAATCACAATTTTGCTAGCTTTCCTTTTTACTTGAAAGCTTGGCCAGGTTTCTTCCTCTACATAGTGATACATGCATAAATGCTGGTTTATTTTTTGTTTGTTTGTTTGCTTTTATTGAATTGCAGCACTGTGAGACTCTGCCCAGATCTAAAATCCAATGGAAATCAACTCTGCCAAGGAGGACCTGACCGTGCTGGTGGACAAGTTGATCATGAGCCAGCAACATGCTCTGTGTCAAAGACAGCACTGCAACAGGTTGCCCAGAGAGGTTGTGGAGTCTCCTTGCTTGGAGATATCCAGAAGCTATCTGAACATGGTTCAGGGCAACGTGCTATAGGTGACCCTGAGCATGAGGGTTGCAATAGATGATCTATAAGTGTTCCTTCTGTGATTCTGTGATTTTAAAGAAAATGATTTAATCATTCTAAAGTTCCAAAATACTGCTCAAGTATTTTCCACTAGTGTGACCTTGTTTCCCAGATCTGTAGATGATACTGTTTGAAGTTATTCTATTAAAAATAAATGCACGTTTACTGGGGAAGAGAGGGAGAAGCTCTAAGTAGCTGGACTCTTCCCTTTAGCCCCCTCTGATATATAGTGAAATCTGGGACTCCTGCATCGTTCTCATTCGGATTGGAACTGCAACAAAAGTGGAAAACTTTTATGAAGCGTTTGTTTTTGTCCTTCTCATCCTCATTATCTTCTTGTTGCATCTTGGTTCAGCCACATCTTGAGATGGAGAAGTTGTAGTTGGTGCTGTTCCAGTTACTGTAGCCAATTTTGTTGGGTGCTAGAGTGTTTGCCTTTCAGAACTGCTGCTACCAGATGGCAGCATGTCAAGCGTGCTTCTGAAATCCTGCAGATTCTTGCCAAGTCTTGAAGCAGTGAAACTTGCTACCTGAAAAGTAGTACTGATAAGGGTTTCTGAAAGGATCCTGGGGCCTTTAGAGAACAACTGTGTGAAATCTTTAGATTTTTACTGATCTGCTCTTTTGTTATCTATCTCTATGTGAGGTACCTGTAGACAATGTTTTAAATTTCAGTTGATTTTAGATGTCTCATTTTATTTGCTCAAAATCTGATATTTGGGGCTCTAGATTATAAGGCCCTAGACAGTTTCAGTTCATGGATCAAAGTATTAAGTTGGTAAGAGCGGACAGACATTTTGAATCATTTTTAATTTTTCAACGACCAATATGGATTTTGGATTCATGTTCACAGCTTGATTATCTAGTGTTCAGCAACTCTACTGTGATAGTATTTTTCATTCTCAAATTATGAAATCCTTACCCAAAATTAATGATGTCATAAGCTACAAATAATTTCAATAGGATCTTCAGGGATTAGGGCATGAGGAATAATCAAAATCTGTAAATCAATACAAATATTGTTTTATTTTTAACATAGTGTATGTCAGTAGTGTTCGTTACTAGGTAACTACACATCTGAGCAATAATACCTGAGTATTGATCTTTTCAGAATCGACACCCAATATATTAGCATTACCTGAAGCAGGTCGTCTTCAGTGAAAAAAGAAAGTGTGACTTCTGAATGGAGACTGTAACCAAGTTACAAGTGATCCTCTCTATTACTGTGGAATTTACTACAAGAAAGAGGTCATGCAAATTTTTGTAGGTTTTGTTTTTTGCATTTAACAGGATTTTTTCTCCTGTGTAGGTGTTTCCACTTTCTCCCTGCAAATTCAAGGTCTTTTGTTTAGAAATAGATATGGGTAACTCATTAGGAAAATTTGGATATGTTCATGTGTTGAATTAAGGTAAGCTAAGTGTGATGTGAGAGGTTTAATGAAATTAATTTTATGATACAAACATCTGAGAAGATTTTGCATAGTGCAAGAATATACAAATGTGTACTTCTTGTATTGCAAAAGCCTAACGTAGATTTAGATATCTTTGTCTTAAAAGGTTCTCTAGTTTTCATATCTAGGGGTTTGATTTGGCCTTAATTACTACTGCTAGCAGTCAAACCAAGGCTGGATTCTGCTCTGTAAATTATCATTATAAAATATCTAATAATAGAGTCCTTTCTCATTTCTAGTCTAAACTATCTGTAATTACTCTCTTTTTCTCCCACAGATCAATATTTAGAAGTTAATTAATGAAGTCAAATCACTGTGGTGATACATTGAGTCTCAGCATGAACAGTCTGTGGTAAAATCTTGCTTCTTGATTAAGTATTTATAGATAGTGGGACTCCAAAAGGCAGTTGTTCCCAAAGCTTTGGCAGCTTTACAGTATTCTCACAAGAATAAAGATGATTCAAAGAAATGTCAGAAGAGATTTGCTGGCTGCTAGAATTAGGCAGTTGTGCAGAGCAGAATTTTTCTTTTGATATCAGCATGGTGTTAAATTTGCTCACTACTTTGCAAACTCATAATCCCAGTTAAACAGCTGAATTTAAACATTGTGATTTGTAGTTTGATGCTTTTCTGATTACATGAACTGAAAAAGACAAGAAACTTAGAGCTTGGGGAAAATATCCGCTGGGTGAGAAGGACTGTGTTTGATTTATTATTATTTTAATTGCCTTATGGTACTAGGGAGCATCCAATTCAAGTCCCTGGAGAAGTCTTCAAAGGAGGAAAGATAAATATTAGAATATGTTAGTTATAGCCTTCAGTGTTTCTTTCACCCTCACAAATACACAGATTAAATACAAAGAGTTAAATCATGTCTTCTGATGGTTTTTTTACATATGCGATATGGAAAAGTCAAAGCAGAGCTTTAAATATCTCCTCAGAAAATAATGGCAATGGAGAGATCACTTACACTCCAGCTATAACTTTGCCTGTGAACGCTAAGCTGCTTCATCACGTATTTGAAATACAATGCAGGCAATTTTTAGATATTTTTTGCCTTTAGACCAGTTAACTATAAATAAAATAGCTGGTCTAAGATTGCTATTCGACTTAAAAGTTTAGACACCTTGAGCACTTTATTTATTTCCTCTTTGGTGACTTGATAGTAGTAACAGTTCTGTTCCCGCCTTTCTCCTCTCGTTTTTGTATAATATATGCATTCATGGACGACTAAAGTGATATTTACATCTTTCAGGCCATTTGATATTTACTAATGTGCATGGCAAGTTGTTGCATTTCTCGAAAGGGAACAAATCTTGGCAGATTTGGTATGGTATTATGTAACTCTGTTATTATTTTGAAACTTGGCATGCTCAGTTCAATTACATAGGGCAAATAAGATTTGTTTTAGTTAATTAAATGCAATATGTTGGTACTGCAGTAATATGTTATGTTTCTTAAAGTATTTAAAATGTGTTTTTGTTTTTAAAAATGACATTCTTTTCCGTACTCTAAGCATAAATATTTATAAACATCTACAGATTAGTTATATAAAAAGTAACAAAGCAAATACACCCAGCATCTTGTGTTTTCTGAAATAGTACTATATTTTACTAGTTCAGTTACAATTTTGTGCATATATACAGTCAGTCTAGAACTACATTTACTTGAATCATCTCTTGCAACCTTCTGTCTGTATCTGAAGCGAGTCCCTTCCTACTCAAAGATGATGAGTGATGAATCTTAGCAGCAAGAGTTCCCTGAGATTTCTGTAATAATTAAAATACTTTGATAATAAATCCAAGTCCTGTACATAGAAATCAGCACTCTGAGACAGTGGAATGAGAATAGTCCTTTGCAATGTTGAATTTTCAAGTAGGGAGAAAATCCATTTTTGCTCCCCCTCCCTTTCTTTTTTTTTCTTTCTGTTCATTCTGAAAGTGTGACTTGATGAACGTCAATGGGCTGTGATCCATTTATTCCATGTGGTGGTGGGAACAGAGAACTAGATATTTCATTTGGACTGAGTGAACCAGAGTCACTCTGAACTGAGCCACTACTGCCATCAAACTGAGAGATTTTCTTCTTGATCATTTTTCTCTCTTTAGCTCGGCGATTCTGGAACCAAATTTTTACCTGCAGAGTTACAAAAAATGTATTATTCATCCAAAGTCATAGTCAACTTGTTACAGTAATAGTAGCAATGAAAATATAACAAAAACAATACTGGTTGGCTCTGAAAGTGAACATCACTGCACTAAAATATGTATTTATAAAAAGCCAGTGCTGATCCAAAAATGTAACTGCATATCTATGTATCTTTATGCTTTCCCACCTCAGCCCGTCCCTTTCTGTTTCATGTTCTGAATGCAGAAGAAGAGGTCTTGAAGGAGGAGAGTGTTTTAGAGAACTGGATGTATATATTCATAAAGAACAAAAGTTTTAAAAATTCTGAAAAAAAAAAAAAAAGCTGTTTTAAGTTTACCTTGGGGGCAATAAATCTGATTGCAAATGTTTGAGATGCTTTATTCTGTATCACTAAACCTTCCCTAATCCTCCATCTGTAGCAGAACCTTTGATGTTCTGTTGTATTGGGAGGGTTATATTCAACACTTACACTTGCAGGCTGCAGGGCTGTGCTTCATAAGTGTGCTTTCCAATGCAGTGATTTGGTTAGAATATTCTTTATCCAGAATTCTTCTAGTTTTTGTATGAATGCAGCTAACATGCATGCGCCACTGCTTGGGAAACCAAACAGCTCTTCTGGATGTGTTTAGGTTGAATGGATACTGAGATGCTGTCCAAATCAGCAATGGATCTAAGTATGCACTTGAAAATTTCCTATCTTGACCACGTATACGTGCATAACAGGCTTAAAAGTTTTGGCATCAAATCCTATGGCCTAAAGCAGCCTGCATGTAATAAGTGTTTGTGCTACCTGTGAAAATAATATCCAGAAAGTACTGCTTGAAAAATCAAAGGGTATAAAGGACTCATTAAAACATGATGAAGTGTCACTCAGGAAGAATGTGGCCTGTGGAAATAGTGGTAATAAAGTTCTATTAAAATATACACAGATCCTTCATTTGATTACTCTTTGAATGCTGACTTTCATTTTACTGGCTTACAGCTGAAGTGTATTTAGTGCTTTGGATTTTTGCTGGCCACCATTTTGTATGATTGCAAGAAAGACTCAGCTATATCCATGTAGTTATGACAATAGTTACAACAAAGAGAGCTGGGCTATTTAAATTCTAGCTGTCTAGCAAGCTGCTATGGAAGTAAGAATAATAAAATAATTCCTAAACTCTTATTTTCTAAAATTTCATTTTTCTGTGAAATTAGCCTATTAATTTGTGTTTGTATAGTGTATTCTCTGTGTGTCAGATACTCTCACAAACAACTGTCACAGCAGTTGGCACTTGGTTGACACTGCTGTTGGTACAGAACGTGAACACTGTGCATTTCCTCTGCCAGTACCAGTATCTGGTGAATGGATGGGTACAAACAATGAGTAATCTCTGTGTACCTGTCTTTCAGATAGTCCCAAGTTTGCTGCAAGTTCTGACTTTCTCCTTATTGTAATGTATCTGTTGCAGTGAAATTCTTTCTCTAATTCTAGTCTCTGATGGTCTGTGTAAACAACTCGGTATTTTTCTTTTGTTCGCGTTTTACCTGTTTTGAGAAAGAAATATTATTAATAATGTTGAATTTGACTTTTTGTAGTATCATTCTTTCAAACACATCAAACATTTTACAGACATTATTAACTACAGAGTACGCATGGAATTGTTTGCTGAGTGAGGGCATATGAGAGAAGTAGTAGTTTTCCCTTGTAGTATTGGCTGTCATAATAATTTCTCTTTCTCCCTCCCTCTCTCTCTTTCTCTCTCTCTTTCTTTCTCTCTCTTTCT
>VZSV01000011.1:4441784-4538690 GCA_013398735.1 Nothocercus julius | reverse complement strand
CTAATCCTATTTTTTGTATCTCACAGCTTTATCCTTCATTCTCTGTTCTTCTTTTATCTTTTGTTTATGCTCCTCCTTTCCCTTTCTTGTTTTGCCTGTTTCATTATCTGAATTTTCTTTAGATCTATTTCGATTCTTTCCAGAACATAATTAGATCAAGATATGCCTATGGCGAATTGCTGTACTGATTTGATATCTGCTAACAATAGTAAGCTTTGAATAAGGCATTTCATTTAAAAAGATTTACATGGAAGGATAAGATTGTTGGGTAGGGCTGAAGATTTTTAGCACCAAACTGAGAGTAAGATAGCTAAAATGGCAACATTTAGGTGATCTTCCACACTCTGACTCCGATACCTCTCATTTTGTGCAGTCATGCATGTGTTTTAAAAAGGAACTGTATGTTTTCATGCTCTCTAGTAGTTTGAAGCTATGAGAATTTGGAGGTGGATCTCTTTTTAGAGCTAGTTTACTGTTGATCTGAGCCTCCCAGAGAGTCATTCCTTGGCCATGCACATGTCATTTCTGCTCATATCCAGCATGTGAGCAGCTTTGAAGCTTCACCCAGGTGGGTCTATTGCAGATGTGAAGGGTGCAGCCACAGAACCACTCCATCTTTAGTGTCTAGCAGTGACTTATCCTGCAGTTCCCCGAAGACTGATAGTGGACATTGCCCTCAAACCAAACTAATGAACAACCCCCCTAAACTGCTCATTTATTGTCCACACTGGCACGGCCGGGGTTGGTGGGGGACGAGCAGCAAGAGGTTGGTACTGTTAGAAGGGCTACTTTTCTTCTTATGCCTGTTTAAAGCACTTGTGAAACCGTGGTGTCACCGTGTGGCCTCCCTGACTGTCCTCCCCATTCTGAAGTACTGGACTAGACATGCAGAAATCTCATCCATGTGGCAGCTGGTACTTGAGAGTTTTCTACAGGACAGGGAAGGTCTGTAATATATTGGCAGAAGGTATGCTATGCTCTTTGGCACATTTCAGAGAATCTCATTGCCAAAATGGTGATAATGGAATGCTGAGGTTATACTTTTTCATTTTTTCCTCCAACTGTTAAGATATTTCATATGATTTATCTACTTAGCTGGTGCCTGTGTAGGAGCTGCCACAGCTTTTTGTTGAAATGGAGGACTGTATGTGTACAAAATGTACTTTGATATCTTTGGGAAAAAAATGTTTAATTTTCTAACGAGTGGTTTATGGAAATCTAGTCATAATAACAATTATAGTGGTAACCATTGATACTGTTGCAGTTTTGTCTGACCAGCAGTATAGACTATAGTACTATAGTATGTGTGCTGCTCTAAGAAGCATTTCCAACACTGATAATAACAGTATAAATCCAATGGCAAAGCATACAATTAAGAGTTTTAATGACAACAATTATAACTTCAATTTCAGGAACTACTGATAGATGAAAACTGACTTGTACAACACTCACACTAAAGGCATTTATACATATGATTCTTTTGTAAAGTTTCTCTCTCTGTAGTATGGAAGTAAGAAAAAAAATCTGTCTGTCCCTGAAGAGTGAAAATCATATGAAATTTACTTCCTGGGCTTTAGTTTATGAAGAGAAGAAAGCACCCAAGCTTTAGCATGTTCCCTTCTGGCTGAGGTGATAGGTGTTTCGTTTCCTTGCTTCTGGCTCGCCATTCTGATAACACATCGATAAACACATCCATACCTTATATTGCTATTTTTCTAGTTGCTGACAGTCATCTAGATCTTAGTGTTAACTTTTCCATTTTTTGCGCAGAGTTGCGCATGCAGGAGGAGGGCTCTGGAACTAAAGCGGAGTCTTGTTATTCTGAAATCTCGATAGTTTAAAATCTACTGCAAAACCAATACTGACAATAATAAGCGCTCAAAAAAGAGACATATCAAAACTTAAAGGGCCTACATAGGAAATCCAGATTATATCAATTCTGTCCAACAGAACCACAGAAATAAGCAGCAAAGTTTCTTGAGTTTCTTCTTAAATCAGGGAGATTAGAGCTCCCTCTTTCTCTAACTAATTCATCCAGAGTAGAGATAGAAGAGCTTGCTGGGTGCTGGCTATTGGATCTTTCAGACATTCTTTAGGATGGTCTCTGTTTTGTGAGGCAACAAAAGGATTGATTTCCTTTATTGATTGATGTTCTTGCCATACACAGAGGTTTTATTCCTGGCAGAGTGTTATTTCTGTCACACAAATTTACCTATTCTTTCACATTCTCAGGTAAAAGAGGTTATTCTCTATATGTGGACAATATAGTCTGTCCTGCATTAGAGTGACTGTATTTTATTGAGGCTTGTGAGACAAACAACATGCAGCTTGTATTGTATACAATCATTTCCACTTATTGTGTTACCCTCTCAGAACAGAGTGTGTCACAGAATGGGCAATGGTCTGTGCTCTTGGAGGATGAGAGGAAGGCAGCTAATATACATTTCATTGTAGAACCAGTGTCTGCTCTTTCAACTAATACAGTCCTGGGTCCAAATGGTAAAGTAATGCCCATTACAAATGTAACTAGCTAAGTCATTCAAGGTGAGCAGGAATGTGTCATTTCAGTGTATACTCCAGATGTAAAAGCTTAAGTATCTCACATTAGTCTCACACATAGATTAATGATTGCATACCACCTAAACAACTACAGTTAGACACTGCATAATTAAAGTCCTTATGTTTTAGAAATACCATTTTGAATTGTATGTTGATTAGTTGCATGAAGTTTTTGTAAAAGATCGTGTTTGATATGTCTTTGTGTGTGTGTGTGTGTGTGTGTGTGCATATGACACATGCGTCTGGCTGGGCAATAGAGTTTAAAGGTCAGTGAATTCCTCTGAAAATTGGATATACCTCGATAGTTGGTTTAATCACAATTAGGATAAAGGTGATACTCTTTAGATACTCTTGTAATGTAGTCTTCTTTGAGGCACTTAGCTAACAACTAATCAATCTTTACAGCAAGTCTGCTCGAGTGTCCCTAGTTTATATATATGATAAAAGTGATAGGTTATATGATATGACCAAAGTCAGAAAGGAAGTAGGAACCATTCTAAGGCTTGGTACCAGTAACTCCTGGCTTATAATGTTGGACCAAAATACTTTCAGTTGATTTGGCTCCAATTTTGTATGTGTCTCATTTTCAGTTATACACAATACAACATTATCTAAGCAATGATGCTATGTGTTTTTCTTATTGAATAATAGATTGCTTTGTGTTTTTACTGAACAGCAGTTTAAAGGATTAAAGTACGTTGAAAAGATTTAGTTCAATAGATTGCTGGTAAATTTTGCAAAAAAAAAAAAAAAAAAAAAACCTACTTAAAAGAATCACTGACATAACTAGAAGGTTAATAATCCCTAAGGTATTGCCCTGGTTTACAGATACTGCTTTTGGTGCAATAAATTTTAACCTTTGAACACGTACTTCTGCAAATAAAATACAGCCTTATTTTGTATACTTAACAACTTCTAACTGGAAGCACATAGCAACCTATAGCATGAACGTTTCAGCAAACTGGAACAGAAATGAAGCAGATCTTCAAAGTGATCACTTATCTTCCTCAATAACTCTTCTACATGTAAACAAGATAAAACAAGTCATTTTGCCAGGCCCTTCATTCTTTATCATGTTTAAATAATTTTAAGAGGAAAGATGTGTTCAGGCATATTTTTTTGTCTTAAAATTCTCTCTTAAGGGATTAAAGTTTTTGTTTTTTTCTCTTTAAAATTAAAATGCAGAATTAGGATATGTCTTGAAAATGTGCATGGAGAATAGGTAACTCTGAACTTGAGCCTGCAAAACCTTGGAGCAAGGGTTCTGAGCAGTTAACTAGGAGGAGGTGCTAAATTATTGTTTAGCAGTGCAAAAGATGAACTTTCCCTTTCTGCTTTTATCTCAAGATTATAAATGTGGAAAAATTTATTTTATTTCTAGTATGCAGGCATATTTTTGTTTGTATGATTAGGCAAATGTGAGGCTGCTTTTCTTTTCTGAACCGTTTTCCAGCTTCCCTCTCTATATACATGTATGTATGGAATCTGTGTGGAGTATTTGTAGCATTTCACTTTGTAGGCAGAATAGCTGTTCTGTGTGTTTCCAATAGATGCCTTTTTGGGACACATCCAGTGGATATCTCTGTTGGAATACCAATGTTTTTGTTTGGTTGTCATGCTCATCAATATGATGCTAAGTCAGTTTTACTCCCAAGTGCTGTTCATCATGTGCTACCTTCCATAACACGTTGAAACCAGTAGAAGTCTTTCTGTTGAAATGAATCTTAAATCACAGAAGAGTTTCTTCATTATGTGTGTATCTGATTATAGAAGATCCACATAAAAAAAAAAAAAAAAAAAGATTTAATGCCAGCAGATGGAGCAGCATTGTGAAAGGAAGTTGGAATTTACAGTGTAGATGGATATCCATTTGCTGTTAGTTTGGGGTTTTGATCATGAAATGATAATGAAATTAAGAAACCGCCAATTCCCTGATCCATCCTCATTTTACCAGTCTTCTCTGCATTCTGTAAGCAACTTTTTACCATTACCCTGTGTTTAACCTTTATCAGCAACAGACTGGTCATGATAATCTTTCTGCTATATGCTAGCTACAGTAGCTGTTATAACATTTGAAAAATGGTTAATGAAAAAGTCATTTATTTTAATGTTCTTTATATACAAAGTAATTTTACATTACTCACATTCCGATGATCTAATAGTACTATTTGTTATAATTAAGAATCCTCCCCAAAATGTAGTGCCTATGTGTTATTCATAACAGTGATGGAGGTGTTTAGGAGAACACCTTGATGAAAATTAGTGAGGATCAGGATCCCAAAGTTCTAACACCTGCAGAAGCAAGTGTTGTGGTTATACTTATTTACAGATTACCTACCAAATATAGGAGGGATAGGCATTTCTGAAATCAAACCCTCTTATTTAGATGTTCAGATAATGCTTTAGGAGGTTACTGTTAGGCACCTTCCTAAAAATTGGCCAGAGCTCATGTTTAAATAAAATCTTGTTTTACCTTGCCTTCTGTTAATTTGACTTTTTAGTTTGTTGCTATCTCAGCAGGCCTGAGGACTAGACCACATTTAAAATTATTTGGATGTAGCTACTTCATCTTTATCCATGGCTTATGCTGTCTCATGAAATGCAATTACTGCATTACATAAATAAATGCAATTCATGCAGTAAATAACTACACTTTTCCACTTCTTTAGGATATAAAATGTCATAGGAGCAACCACCATGACCCAAACTTTCCATCAAGTAGGTCAGAACATAAACCAGGCTTTCATTTATCAAAATCCATGTGCAAAGTCCATGAAAGGGAGATTAGTACATGGGACCTGTGTGGAGATTGAAGGGGAAGGAATATACCCTTTCCCTAGGGGCAAGGGACAGAGCACTTGTATACTGCTGTCATGGTGCCTCAGGAGCACTGTGTTGCTGTGGCCCACTTTGGGCTTCTTTTGTCTGCGGTGTAACATAGCAAGGAGCTGTATGTTCTCCTCGGCTCTCCTCACTGACTGTGCCTACCCTGCTGCGTGAAGCCCTTTGCAGCTAGGGTTCCTTGCCCAAGCAGTTCCATTGCCCTGGGAACCTTGCACTATCGTGCAAACCTGGCAAGTGGCTCGTGGTTTACTGTCCTCAAAGCTTTTGTGCACAGAGCTGTGTGTTGCTGGGGACTCTTGCAAAACAGTTCCAGCTGTCCTCTGTCTTCGTGCTGTAGTGCTCCATGTAGCGTTGGGTTACAGTGTTCGTTATGCAACAGCACTTTAGGCAGCCTCACTGAGAGGCCACTACCTGCTGCAGGCTCCCGCTGTGCTGCAAAGCGCTCATTGGAAGTGGAGGCGGAGGAGGTGGCGGGGGGAATAAGGAACCCGACATTTCTGAATGAGTCTGTTGGTCAGGAACTGGCATGGGGCTCACTGAGCTAGAGTCACTCTGCATAGAGCCAAGGTTGCTGCCATCAAAATGAGTCATTTTCTTCTTCATTAATTTTCTTTCTTTGGCTCTGCGATTCTGGAACCAGATTTTCACCTGCAGAGGAGCAGAGGAAACATTTTTTCAGTTACTAATTGGATGCAGTGTGGCCCTTTATGTAATAAGTCACAGAGCATAGGAGAAAATCAACTGCATGAGGACTTCTGAGAAAGGCAGTAGCCAACAGAGCTGTTGCTGTTTGCACTGGAAATCTTTCCTATCTGGGAATCAGATATTTATTGAGAGTTTGATGAAAGCTTTTCTAAGTTATTTTTATTTCTAGAAAGTATATTCTGTGGAATAAAAAATGTACAAAATCTAATGGATAAGAATTTCATGCATTACTTTCAGAGCCAAAGTACTCTGAGAATATTTTTATGTTGAAAACTGGATGCTCTACGTCAGAGTAAGTCTAAACCTGTTGTTTGGCAGTGGACTGAGGAACAAAAGCTTTCCTGTTTCAAAGGCTGCATGTTATCTGGTTTGGTCCAAAGCATAAGCCAGAGAATAAGGGGACTGCAGTTCCAAGGAGAATTGCACCATCTGTCAACTCATCCCATCCTGGATTGTGCATGTGTGCTGCTGCTGGTGCATGCAGGACTTCAAAGAATTATGGAAGCAGTGCCTTAATAGCCTTTTTTTTCTTTTCTTTTTTTTTTTTTTTTGCATTTATAGATTGATTGTGCTTCCCACACAGTGCCCTGCTATATACCATATATGTCATTACTTCATCACAGAAATGCAATCATCTTTGGGGAGAAATGGAGCAACTATGGAAGAGTGCAGGTTTTGAGTTAGATGGAACAAGCTAGGATATGAGGTGAAGTTGATGCGCAATGTTCTGTTGAAAGTACAGCAGAATTAAATCAAATTTTATCAGGTGTGAAAGGGTAAATATTCACCTGCATGTGGCAGGTGAAATGGCTTTGGACATGGATCCACAGTGTCAGATTTAAACCTGTGAATTCCGGCTTTGTCCTTGTTTATCCTTGGAAATAGCTCTATATTATATCTTGTCTGTGTAATGAGTCAAGCTATCACATTCAGACCTGTTCTGTTGTTTTTCAGATGACAAACGAAGCAATTTTATCACTATTTTGTATAACCCAAAAAAAAAAATCAGTCGGTTACTGAGAAATAGTGATTTGTTGAGTAGGAAAGAAAAACAATATGATGATCAGAAAATAAACAATTACAAGTGATATTATCTGTGAGCATTATTTTGTTTTGAAAGAAACGTGGTAGTTAACCCACAGTGTTGCTACGAAGTATCTTAAGGACTTTGTTCGATAGTCTCAGCGTATTTATCATTGAGGCATTATTCCCGTTTTATGGTTAAAGAATTTAGACACAAACAAAGCTTATGGAAATGTGAACCCAGGTTTCTTAAGTCCTAGGCTTTCATCTTGAACGTTTGGCTGTTCCTTCTGTTGCTTTAGTTTATGGAATATCATTTCAGGGGCAAATGCTGTTCCATTAAAGCAGTAGCATTAAACCTGTAGCATCGTAATTGCCCTCAGCTAATCTAGCATCACCGATGTGTTCGCCAAAATTAATGATAAGAGGAAACAGCCTAAAACACCAAGTCTGATTTACTCTGTGTTTCTTTTCACTTGATGGTCTCTTTTCTTTCAGTGTGTTTTCAGTGGTTGAGTTGTCTTGCAAGTAGCTTTCTCCCCCAGGTCTAATCTTCTTTCTTGTCCTCACCATCTCCTTTATTCCTGTCTTCCTTTATCAGCAGTCCTTCCTTTTACCTCTCTATTCTTGATTAGATGTTATGCCCTTCCTTCCTTTTCTAAACAGTTGTGCTTTGTCTTTTTGTCCTGATTGAGATGTCCTTTCAGTGCCCTGGTTAGGATCTTGGCATAGCCAGTAGAAAAGTTTGCCCAGAAAAATGTTTCAGGGTCTAGGCGGAGCACAGTACCTCTAGGGCCAGGATAGTGTATGGTCAGTCAATGGTAGTGTTGTATGCATGGGTTATATAATTCCCTCTTAATCTTATATTTTCAAGAGAGACTTCAGTGGAGTTTAGGCTTTGTGCACTGAAGTTAGTAATGTTCATAGCACATATTGATGATGGAGCAGAGCAAACATTACAAGAAATGTTGCTGTGATTCCTGTGATAAATGTGAAAAAAAGAAGCATTGTGCCCTTTTTTGCATCACCGCTTCAAGTATGCTATCAAAAGGATTTTCAGGAATTATCATTGAACTGGGAAGATTCTATTAAATACTGTTCATTTACAGAAACAAGATCTTGATTTTAAATTTAGCATATTGAAGTCAAGTTATTAAGAATTTCTTAGGAAAAATGCAAATAATATGATTTTTGTGCCCAGTTGAAATAATCTGAATTTTCTATAATTAAATACTTGCACTGAGCTGTGAATTGAGAAATGTTTGCAAAATGTCTGTTTGCTTCTCCCTTTCTGTAAGCATGTGCAGGTTGGGTGTACCTACATACATACATACATACATACATACATATACCTGTCTACAGCTAGGTATATTTTAGACTTTCCCTGCTCATTAGATCCCACAAACAATGGTGAATCAGCTATTATCTTCAATGAATGATTTTGAATAGCAATTTACTGAGGTAACAGTGCTGTGATAGTGCAAAATTTGCAAATAGAAAACTAATGAGCATAGTATTCCCTGAAATCTATTAATGGATATCCCCCAATAGCAGTTTTAATTTTATATTTAACTGCCTATTCCTATTTCAGTGTACTGTGTTAAACTTTCAAGTAAACCAGAAGAGAACATATGCTCAGCCCATGTTGTGAGAGTCTTTGTGAGAGATCTGGCTTGGCACATCTTAGTTGTGTGCATGAGCCAACTGATCAGGGAAGTGCTTTAGAGCCAGGGGCCATCTAACCAATTTCCCTTTGGGAGGAGGAAGAGTCTTTGTGTACAGCAGTAACAATATGCAGGCCTTGGGATTACATATTGAGGAATGTGGCAGCGACTGTATCCTGCGCAATTTGCATTTATCTCTTGGCTAGGGAAGATAGTGGTCTTGATTTAAGTAACAGGAAAACAAGTGGTATTGGTGAAGGGAAAGAGGAGGGAGAAAAAAAGAATCAAGTGTGTAGGAAATCTTTAACAAAAGCTAAAAGGCAATTAAAGAAATTAATACCTTTGGTATCCTGAATGGACTTGAATTCATTTGGTAGCTGCATCTTTGCTGAGACCAGCCTCGTTGAAATTATAACGAACTCTGAAATTGGTTCTAGAGTTCCTGCAGACTTCAGCAAAACCAGGACTTCTGCCTAGAAATTTTTGCAAAAATTTCTCCCCGCTATCACTACCCCAGTAAAGGAGAGAGAGCTCCAACAGTATTTTGGGGGAATTTATGAACTCCTGTTGCTAGGACCAGGCCTGTACTTAAGACTCCTCACTGCTTTTTTTCTGCAGGTGTGCAGCTCACTGCTTGTGTTTTTGGAGCTGAATTAGTGCTATTTAGCAAGAAGGGCACCAGGCCCTTCATCTTTGAGTTCCTGCACTGCGAGGGGAATCCAGTCTCTGTTCACTTATAGCGGTATTAGCATTTCTGTGTTTTTAACCAGTGCTATTATGTCCTCTGCAGCAATAATAAATTCAAAGGAAACCCTGAGCGGGTGAGCCATACTCTACCTGTCTCTCAGAAAGTCTTAGGTTTGCAGCAAGTTCAGACTTCCTCCTGATTGTAATGTATCTGTTGTAATGAAATTCCTTCTCTAATTCTAATCTCTGATGATCTGTGTAAACCACCCGGTACTTCTCTCTTGTTCTTGTTTTACCTGTTTTGAGAAAAGAACACATAGCTTCAAGCTAGAACTTTTAAAATTCAGTAACACAAAATATCTGACTTACATTTGAAAATAAGTTTATGGGTATTTTAGGCCTGATTCTCTATGCACTTACCCAGGGCAATTCCCTTGACTGCTGTGGACTCGATCTTGATTTACAATGCAGGAATTTAGACCATCAGATTTTGGTTTTACTCTTTAGTAAATAGATGACAAACTGGTGCTTAGATTATAACCCTGGTGTTATCATTAGGGAAATCAAAGAGGGGTCTTGTCAAGAACTAGGAGCCAGGAAACCTGGGTTGTGCTCCCAGCTCAAATGCAGGCTTCCTGCATAGTGTTAAATTGCTCAATTTTTCCATCTCTAAAGCTTGTATAGTGTTATCTGCTTCCAAAGGAAATTGTGAAGTGTATTTTACTGCATAGAAAATATTGAGAGCTTCCAAAGTTCCTCATTTTCTTGTTTCTGTAAAAATTCATATAATATTGTTGTTATTTCAGTTTGGATGTCGTCTGGCACAATCTATCTATAACTTTACAGCAGCCCAAAGAAGAGTAACAAATTTTCAGATGACAATAGCAAAATGGGGAAAAAGAAAGCTATAAGGTTTAGCAAGGATAGTGAACAATACTAGAACTGCAGCATCTGTTCTCTGCAAGCACCGTTGCTACCTCATCATGGGGTTGGTACAGCAGACTGAACCAGGCAGAGCTTGACAGCACTTGAGGTTGCTAAAAAGTAATGACAAATGACATGAACAATGAAGAAAGACAGATTTGAGTGGCCGAAATGATAAGGACTCAATACTGGCTAATTTCTCAGGACAGACTTTCTTGCCTTTTAGGTGAGAATAGGACAGGCTGCTGATGTTCCCTTTGTCATCTACCTTTCCTCTTTTCTTCATATTAGACAATCAAAAATCGGGGGTCAAAAACCCATGGCACTTCAGATTAGGCCACTGATGTGCTAAGACCAGTGTTATCATGCTCATCAATAGTGCCTTTTTCTTTTGCTTGTGCTTCATGGTTTACCTGTACTCATCTGGATATTTCTGATATTTAGATTGCAAATTGTCTGGGACAGGGAAAGTGTTTTTATTTGGTATTGTTTCACAGTACCATCTGTATAGTGGTACTAGTTAGTGATTCTTTGGGTCCTTGCTGATCACTGATAGTATAATTAATGATTAGCCCCTTCTAAAGTTCTCTCAGATCATGCATAGAACTTGAGGCCTATTGGGTCTTGCTGCCTTTGACAGTCACTGCAGACTTTGCATAGCGTTGCTCAATGTACCCTCTGGAAAGGTTGTGTGACTGCATAATTTTTCAAAAAAGGGGTTCCTCAAACTCGTAAGGCTTGCACACTTAATAAGAGTAATTAATTTTGAAAGAGGAGCACTGACAGATTTTCAAGCTATGAGTTGAGCTGGAGGTTTCAAAGGCCTGACTCCTCTGCAGCCCCTCTTTCAGACCTCTTGCTTTTAAACTTTTGATAGTGGCCGAAGTTTTGGGCTAAAGATTAGCAGAATCTTGAAGTAGTTTATACCTTAATTCAGGACTTGGTTTCATAGACTTTTTCCCTCCATCTGTGAAGGGAGATGTAGAATTTAGTTCCTTGTTTTAGTAACTGAACATATTTCAAGATAACATTATTTCTCACTTGCTGTATAAATGCCTACATCACACGGTAATAACTTGAGAGCCATATTACTTTTTCTCTTTCATTTTATTTGGCAATCAGTGCTATATTAATTGTAAGAATTTTTGGCTCAGTATGATAGTATTTACATAATAAAGACCTTATGGCACTGATCCTTTTTATACTCTGTGAAGATCCAGGTGCAGACCTGTTTACCACTGGAAGTCCTGGACACTGCAATGCTGTAAGCAAATATTGTTGTGCCTCTGGTTGTGGACAGTAACTGGTCCTCCGGTGAGACAGGCTGTCTCTAGGACTCGTCCCAGGCTTGTAGATCATGGTCTAAATCAGAATTTTCTTCTTCAGCTCCATGCTGCTCCACCCTGGGAAAGCACTATGCATTAATAGTGAATTTACAATGATATGGGCATTTTCTCTTCAGCTTTTATACTGGAGTATTTCAACAGGAAGAACAGGTGGAGACATGTTCGAATTGTTTGCCTTTGTTGAGGTTTCTGCTTATTCCCCATAGCCAAAAATATTTCCACTTGAATCAGATAGGTTCCCTGTGAGTGTTCTGCCATGCTGTGTCTGACCATTGTAGGTGCCTGAGACTGTTTTTTGTTTCCGTAGCATTTCTGCCATTGTGAAACTGTATTGAAGGCAGAATTAGCCCTGATAATCAAATGAAAAGTGATGCTAATTCTATAATATTGTAGAATTTGAGAATCCCTGGAGAACAGTGGTGATTCAATTCAGCCCATATAAATATCAAGGCATTTGTTTTCTTTCTTTAGGAGGGTAAATTGTTTGTTTAACGTATAATCACCTGTGGTGCTTTAATGCCTTATTGTATATTTTTTAACTTTTGATCTTTCTAGCCTCTGTTTTGGTTATTCCCTCTTTTAATGTGAATTTGGGGTCATTCTATGGGACAAAGTGCCTACAATGTTTCCATAGCTGTGCTTTATATTGTTAAGATGGAGTACACAATGAGCAACAAGGTGATCTTATCTCCAACTCTATTCTCATTCAGAAGCCATAGACAAATATCAGATGGTCTTCTGTTGCCAAAACAAGGTGGTAAATGTCAAGATACACCTTCCTGCTTCTGATTTTAAGTGAAAAATGTTTATTATCAGAAGAGGAATATTTTTCTTTACTCTTTAAACTGAAGAAGAAATGAAATGTATTTGGAAAAGAGACCTTTTTCTCTTACAAAATCCTTTAGTGTCATATAAGTACTTTTTATTTTTATTAATATCTGATTCTTTCTGAAGAACTTTGGGAGCCTTTGCATCTTGTTTATTTCTTTAAAGGAAATGAAAAGAATATTTTTATAGGAAAGAAAAAAAGAGAATACATCTTTCCTAAAAGACTTTCCTAAAAAGTAGTCTGAGTGAAAATCTCTGTGATCTACCAGGTAAATATTATCTTTAATAATCTGATTTTTTGAGAGTAATACCTTGCATGTGAAACAACAGAGAGGGAGAGCTGAGATGAGCCAGGGCTTTCCAGGGGGATACTTTTTGTCCTGACAATGTCATGTTTTACTATATGCCATTATCTGTCAGGGAGAGACTTCCTAGAGCCTTTGTTGGTTGCTGGGTTGGAATTACATTGAATATAACATTTCCTCTCAAAGGCAAAGTATATTTTTCATATATTTTCTGAAGTTATATGAACAGTAGCAACAATACCTGTCTATAAGCAATCTGATACTTTAGCCTCTAATTCTGCTTGTTGCATGGAGTTGACTCAGTGTTTCTTGCCAAATCTTGCATATTTTATATTGCGATTGCTTGCAATAGTGCATTTTATTTCAAGCAGAAATATTACCTGAGTTAAATTTGAGGTAGGATTTATGAATTAACCTCTGAGTTAGCAGAAGGATCTTCTTAATTTCTCAGACTTCTTTAGAAACTAATGAATGTGATCATCCAAAGCTAAAAGTTATTTCTTTTAATCCAATGCGTTAGTGAAGTGCCATTTATTTTACCTATTTAGACAGGCGAGTGAAATTAACATCTAACTTTCTACAATCTTAATTAATCTTTTAGTAAGGAGTAAGGTTTTTTAGTAAGGAGTAAGTAATTTTAATCAGCAAGATGGTATCATTTTTAATGCAACATAGTATCAGTTTTATGGGAACTTTTTTATCCTGGACAATTATGCCAGGGAATTGCAAGTGGCTGGGGAGGTTATCAGTAGTTGAAGCAGCTGCTTTGAAGCAGCTACCTTTGTAGTATGACTGCCTTTGGGGTGGCATTGGGGGGAGTGCATTTCCTGGCTGTGCTGAGCTATTTAAGTACAGTGAGGTTTGTCAAAAACTTATTTCACAAGTAATGAGTGCCTGACAGTGCTTCTGGAGTGACACAAAATCCCCAAATCACAATCTGGTTCTGTGATACCCGCTTTAGCAATTTTTGTGACTGGCCAAGTTTTGAGTTGGGGGGAAGGGAAGAGCTTTCCTATTGGCCATAAAATTCACAGAGCATTTCTTCTGAAGACAATAAAGCTCGGGGAAGGCCTCTTTATTTGCTGTGAAAATCATCACCCTTTCCGGCAATATAACTCCTGAAGAAAAGAGGGAGAAGGAAGAGACAAGATTGCATATCAAAGCAAAGAGAAGTGTTAAAAGGGTCTGTTGCCTCAATATGACAGATAGGCCTCAAAACCCAGGACAATGTAGCCCAGGAAAGGAAAAAAAAAACACCATCAGACCTCACAACTAGTTTACAAAGCAAAATAAATTAGCATTAGAACTGGCCCTGGCCCCTTTCTCAGTGCCTCCTCTCTTAACTGTGCAGGAATGCCCCTGTCTTCTGTAAATTGGCATACTTCATAAAAATCCAGCAGCTACCTAACTTAGAAAGTATCAGAGCACAGAATAGTGTCAGAAATGTGGAATGCTTTTCTGGCCTGGAGATAGACTCAGTTCAGTTGTGCATCTTTGTATTAGCTCAGTATGAAGGGAGAGATTAGAGATAGGTTTTGAGCTTATGATATAGCCTTCAGAGATCAGGACCCAGAGTTTTGTGTTGGGCCTATCTCTAAATATTTATACACTTATTTTATCAGTTAGAAAAGGCCAAATTCACTTTAGGTTGATTTTACTGACCTAAATGGGGAACTGTGGAAAAAAAAAAAAAAATTAAAGTGAGTTTGGAAGCAGGAAATTGTGCTGCACAGGACATTTTGCAGAAGTTAACTTTTAAAAAATCCTTGTCATTGTGTTAGAAAATGTTATACAGGCCCAATCCTCTATAAAATGCCTCATTCCTGCCAGACTTCTTACTGAGATGAGCAGGACTATTCATCATTGCAGAACTGGATGCATAAAGGTTTGTGAAACATGGTGCAATTCTGTGTTTATGTTTTCTGGTGGGCCTTGTTCATTTGTTCTTGTTGTACATATTGAGATGACTCATGCTAAAAAGAAGAGAAACAGAATCAAAATCTGTCAGGCGACCTGCAGAACTCTCGCTCTGTTTTGCTCACTTCTATTACTGAACAGTTCTTTAAAACACTGCTGTGTTTTCCATCTATTATGGATATCTTCTACTATTTGGTAATAAAGCTTATTGGCCAAATTCTCCTCTTCAGTTAGTTAGTGTAAACTGTTCCAGTGTGTTTTATTAATCTTCCTCATACAGAAGTAACTGAATCCAGAGCAGAATCATCTTTTGTCACTTCTCAGCAATGACTGGGCAGCCCCCGGTGTGTATTTTATTTGGCAGAAGGACACAAACGTAGAAAATGTAGGCAGGTTTATAAGTGGCAAGATCAGGGTAAGTTCCAGGTGCTAGGCTAAACACAGGTGATTAGCTGAAAAAATTTCAAGTATTATTTGTTCTTTAGACATGTTGCAGGTATGGCTTGTTCAAAGGCTTGTTTCTCTTGCTTAGAATTGAGGACATATAACATCTTCCTTCTGCAAAGACTATATGCTCTACATTTACATTGGTTACACTACATTAGCAATGATGCCATCAGCACCTGTCATCATCAGAAAAAAGTCTTTGTATGTTCAGAGTAAATCTTTTATTAAACAAGAATGAGAGAAGAATTATCATGTACAAAAAATGTATGTCTCTGCTTATAATTAGCTTCCTTCTGTTTCAAAACTCCTGCCCTCCCTATGTTACAGTAACTTCAATGCAGATCTTAGGGTGTATTTTAAGCTTTGTGAGTAAATTCTCATTGCTGCTGAAACTGCCTGGAAATTAACTATTCAGATATATTTTTTAAGACATGGTTTTACCTCACTTTTTTTTGATTTCTCACAGAGACAAAAAGAAAAATCTACTCCTTTGTGAAAATATTCATATACCTCTACAAAAATACTGAAACCAAGAAGAGAAGCCTTATGACTTGCTCTAGGAGGGATTTCTTCTGCTTTCCATCAGAGAATTTGACAGTAATCATGCCATTTATGTGCATGTGTGTGTATAGCATTTGTAGCCTTGCCAACTCAAATCCCTCATACTCATGGCTTTGTGTTGTTCACTGTTATAACTGCTGGTTTCTCTGCCTTTGCTTCTCCTTTCAAACTGGTAATTTAGGAGGGGAGAGGGGAAACAGGAGCGATACTAAGGCCTTTTTTTTCATCTGTGTTCTTGGGTGAAAACACTAGATAGTTAGGGCTTTCTCCTTGAAGTGTTCTGAGTCAAAATGCATGTGTTTTCTCCTATCTCCTGAACACCCTCAAGAATGCAGTGGACAGTCCTTGTAGCTTACTCATCCTGCTTGTAGGATTAGTCTTGCCAGTTCCCAAAGGTGCTGGGAGAGACATGGAACCAGACATCCTCTGACCAGGCAATGCTGAATGAAAGTCTCATGAGGTCTTTGCTGTGGGGCATGTGTTCTAGCACCACTAGACCAGCATGATGGTCTCAAAATAAATTCTGAGATCTTCCAGAGGTTTCAAGTAACATGATTTCATGAACGTCACATAACATCAGCTGAACACATGGTCTTATATTTGTTGTTGTTTTTGGAGTTACACAGTATAAGACCAAATAGAAGTAGTTGCTTTTGTTGTTCCAGGTAAACTGAATGAGTGAAAGAATATAGAAAGATCTCTAGGATGTGACACTGTGGCAGAAAACTCAATGAAGTGTTTTATTTGTCATTTGCCAGGTCACAATGCCAGGAAGCATCAATAAGAGAAGCCAGCCATGAATGTCTGGAGATGCAAATGTCATTGATTCTGCTCCTGCCTTGTTACTCACAAGTCAGACTACTCATGTAAGTAAACCTATGGAAGGAATCTCTCTAGATTTTAAAGGGATATGATTCCTGGCACATTTCCTTCAGACTTACAAAATCATAATACAGAAAATCACTTGCTTTAATAGTTTGTGTTTCCATGGTGAAATAGTGTTATTATTACTCACTAGTATTTTGCATCAGTTGATGAACAAATAATCAAACTCATTGGTCTAATTTCTGTTTTGACAGAGTTGCTCTGGGTGAGTCTGAGCCTGTTTTTCCATCTTTCAAATAAGAATAGTAGTTCATATCTATTTCACAGGCAATAAGAATAGTTAATAAATAATAGGTGCATTCATCAGCTTCTGTTTATACAAAAACTCTACTGAATTTGCTAATGGCTTTTCAAAATGACAGAAGGGTCGTACTGAATGTACATATTCAACTTTAAGAATGTAAAGAGCAGTAGATTCAGTCTAACAGATATCTCTGCATTTTGATTGTGATCCAACAAACAACCTGTGTACTTGCAGCCTGTCCAGTCACATGTTTAAAGTCACTGGCAAATCTAAACTCATTTAACTGCTTAGCTAGTTCTGACCCATTAGTGTTAGTTGCTGTTAGTATTCATTTTGATTTTGGGGGAGGGGAAACGTGGGAAAACTGAAAGTGTTTATGCTACTAAACAGAGGAAGAGGAGGGAGTGAGGAAAAAGAACCTGACTCCAGTGAAGCAAATTTATTGTAACTGAGCATTTCTGGCATATGAAAAAAAAGCACGGAGTGAATGTGTAGGCTCCCACCAATTTCAGAGAGTCTTATGTTGGCCTGCGAACATCTGAGGGGATATGGTTTTAGGACATGCCGATTATTCCAATCCCTCTTGAGTTGAAGGTACTCAGTATCTTGCTGGCCCAGTCTCCCAGCACAGCCAGTGAATGCTCTGGCCCTTGCAGGCTTGGGATATGGGCTGCTACAAAGCCCAAGGGTGCTTGTTAAGCAGGCGGTTAGCTCCATATTGCCTTTTATATATTGCACAGTGCCCCCCCCCCCTTATTAGAAGGGGCAGCACAAACAGGTCAGGGGTTCAAATTTTTCATGCAGAGAGGCTGCATTTTAAATCCAGAGGAGCAAGAGGCAGGTAAGTAAAGAAGAGAGGAGAAGAATTGCATTTTTGCCTAAGTTTTCTGCCATCAGAAATTATACCGTAAATCATATGGTTTGTGAGCAATTTCTTGCCCTCATAAGGAATGCACAAAATTATGTCATAAATTTTTGCAAGATCAGGCCCTCTTGTTTTTTCTTGGGTAGCGTGCAGTGAAGAACAAATGTGATTTAAAGAAAGAAAAATCTATTTCTTGTATTTGGAAAAATTCTTTTCACCCAGAGTGACAGCTTATGCTGGGGATTTTCATATTCCTTTCTGTGGACTATCCATAAAGTTGTAGTTGTGGAAATAGTGACTTCATCCATACAGATTAGATGCGCTATTTTAACAAAGACAATTTATGTATCTGGTTAATTTTATTTTTCTAGAGCATGTTTTAAATAATTATCTTTCCATCAGAGACTGACTCAGAACTTGCTTTAAAAATCATTATTTACATGGATGTGTGGAACAGAGTTGTCAGAAAGGATGGAAGGGAAAGGAAGCTTCCTAAAAATATAATACTGAAATACTCTCATCTTTGGAGGATATACTGAGCAGTCCTAATTACTACTGATCTCAGTGCGTGTCACAACTGCTCAACCCTTCAGAGGATCAAATACCTTTTTAGCAGATTGTGCCTTAGTTCTTTTCAGGCAGTTTCCTCCTCTTTCTCCTGTCGTGCTCACCTGTTTTGTTCCATTCTTCTTTTTTTTTTTTTTTTCTCTGCTATCTGATCAACAGACAGTTGGTTTGGGGGTATTTAGTAGTTGTACTTTTTTATTGTTACTGTTATTATTCCTTTCTACAATCAAAAGGAATCTTTGCCTGAAGCATCATGGCTTATTTTTACTTTTTAAATGCAGTCGAAGCATCATTTTTCACTCATGCACTATGTGGAATGGAGATTGACCTGTCAGGGTATTAACTGGTTGTATTAGGATGGATTTTTGCGTTTCCACATATTCCGAAAGCTAGCACTACAAAGTGAACCAACTTTTCCTTATCATTCCTGCTTTAATTTGACTTATTGTTTGATATTACCCATCTCATTTCATTTCAGTGTTCTGAATAAGGAAGTTTGGGAAGGTTGCTGCTAACACAACCTTATGTCCAACCCTTCACATTTTACTTGAGTCTTTCATGTCTGCTCTAAAACATCGGGAAAATAAGTGAAGTATTGGGGAAATATGAAGCTTTCGTCATGATTTCTGTCCACAGATATGTGTCTTCATTCAAATCTATAGAACTTGTTAAAAGCAATTACTTGAAGTTCACAACTTTCTTTCTTCTTTTTTTAACATTTTATCTTAATTAAAGATACTTTGCTGTTAAACAAATGTCACATCTTTTTCATCTGCCCCAGCATTAAAAGTCAAGCAAGAGATATAGAAAACCATCTAATCAAAGACACACTACAATAATAGAATTGGTATTTAAGTGATAGCAAGAGAATCCTTCAAATCAGCTAGGATTTTTTAAAGATGTTTCCTGTAAGCAGGAAAATTTGCTGAAATAAAACCTCTTCTCAGCATAAAACTCAGCACTGTCATACCTGTGGAAGTGGATTGCACCGTTTTCCGCATCCATTCGTAAGAGCTGTGCCGTTGGCTGGTGGGAGAGATTTGCTGGGCATTGGGTGCGTCTGCAGGAGGTAATCCCCCAGCTGCAGCGGGATGCAGGGAGCTGTAATCAGCAGAGCTGTAGGAGACCTGCCCAGGAGAGGAGCCGTTGATCTGCGCAGCAGTGGCGGTGCTGGAGGGTCCTGGGCCATAAGTGGTCCAGTCGTCCCTCTGCGGGCCGTAGTGAGGTGCCCAGGGCCCCGCAGGCTGGCCATGGTTGTCCAGAGCCGGCACATGATGATATCCCATGTAATCTGGATAGGATGGAGTAGACACAAAGTTTTGCACCGGCAGGTTGTTGCTGTTGCACCTTGCAGATCCTGGATACATGCTGGTTTCCTTATCCAAAAGGTAACTCACATACATGATGCTCACAGCCTGGCTTTGTCTTGCTGGGACATCCTGCTCCTCACAGTGTTTGTTTGATCTCTCTTCCCCTCCTCTTTCTTTCTCTCTCTTTTCTAGCCCTGGCTGGCTCTATAAATGACTCACGCCAGCCCTGATGTCCCTTTACTACACATGATTAACAATGGTGTTACCAGGTGCTGGTGGTAACAGTTTACTAAGGTCCTGCCTGATGTCACAGATAACTGCCTGCCCCAAAATTACATTTGCATTCAAATGAAGGGCTGACCATGCAGGCAACCCCACCTTGCTGCTAGTTCCAGTGCTTCCTTTCTCACAGACCCTTTATATATTACCTTCCTGGTTCTATACTCTTTAGAAGTAGTTTGAAATCTCATGGTCTTCACTGCACTGCATGCATTATTAACCGATGACTGTGCAGGCAGTACAAGTAGTCCTTTAGTTGTGCAGTATATGGCAGACTCTGACTTCAGGCTTTAGGTTATAGTAAATTAAAGCCTGTTATGTGCTAGTCCGGTAGTCTTTTGTTGCAGTATGCTATATAATTATTTTTTTAACTGAAATCAAAGGGCTAGTTCAGTCCTTACATACTCTCATGAGCGATTCTCTTGACTTCGGTCCTTAGCCCATGTGGGAGAGAGCACTTTCCAACCACAGTAACCCTATTGATTTTAACATTACAAAGGATACACAAGAAGTCTCATAGTCATTTTGAGCATTTGTTCATACGCATAGTCTTGTTGATGTTAGCAAGCCTATTCATGAGCTGGCTGCTTGCCACTCTGATTGAAGTTTCTCCATTCTAGCTTACAATGTTAACAGAAAGAGAATCTGTTATTGAGAGAATGCAAAATTTGTCACTCTCCCCATGCCTATATCTGGTTTGTGATATTGAAATGAGTGGTAGGTTTCCCTAAAGATGGTTCTGTTCTCATTGCTGTGATTCTTCACAATAAGTAGCACTGTTGCTTAATAAATAGGGAAACGATTTATAGGCTCTTAGCATAAAAACAGCTTCCTATCTTTCAGGAGAAATCCTGCATTAATAAATAACAAATTCCTATGAGATTTTTTATTACCAGGAGTGAGGGGTGAAAGTGTTCTTTTTTTTTTTTTTTTTTTTTTTAGTGAACTGGAAATCTTGGCATTGTCTCTTTATGAGAATTTGCTATGTTTTTGTTCCTGTTCCTTTAATGATGTGATACTTAATTGCACCTTTATTAATGAACTAGCTGGTTAAAAGGATATTTTTGTTAAACAGGTGCAAAGTATAATGAGTTTTTTCTTTGTTCTGAAGTGTATTTTTTTTCTTTAAATGCCTTGCACTTTAACACCATACAAACTTACAGGTTCCTCCACCTGGTTCTCAGGAGGGAAGAATCACTTCACACACCTGACAAAGCTACTGTTTCCTTTCCTGGGGGAAAGGTCTCTGGACCGTATTCGCACAGTGCTTTGTGACTGTAGTTGTGGCAATCTTTTTTGACTCTAAAAAGGGCTACACAGATAAGTCCAAACTTTCTGTGAGTATTGTTCAGATTTTCCTACTGTGCATGGCAAAACTTAGGCTTTTTTGCTGTTTGCTTCTGGAGTATGATGTTTTGTGGACGTAATTATTGAAAGGTATTTTAAAAATCACTGGGTGAGGAAAGTTTGCAGAAGTAGTTCATTGTGTTTATGCATGTGAGCTTATTTAGTCACAATTTACACATGTGAGACAGCTGGCCAGTCAATATGAACAAGTACTGCTGTGGGTAGAGACTGCCGAGATTTATAGGACTCCCTGATCTGTGCCTTGTGTCTAAACAGCCTGAATCTTCTGTTTTAGCAACATAAATCATTCATCTCTCTCTGTTTTGGTGTCCCTAGACAGCTTGTGACTCAATGCAATGGCGTTTCAGTTCTTCAGCACAACCTAGTTAAACTTTGTCTTGTTTCTAGCACTTACTCCCTCTTTTCAGTCATTTAGAAATGCGTGGAGTCAGTGAGGAATGTGGTTGTTAGTAGCTGTCAAGTTAAGACACTAATGAAATAATTGCAGAGATTTTTTACAACTACTTGTGGTAACTAGGTTTCAGTTTCCTTCCCTCTCCTTCAAGTTTGTTGAATACTTGTCCTTGTAAGCATTGATGTACCTACCTCTCCCACATGCAGTGGTACCAATGACTCTGCAGAAGAGCTGGGTATCGCTGCATAGTTTGTCTCCTGATGTGAGCTTATTCAGCAGTGTTGGATATATCAGACTACAGCAGTGCAAAAATTCTCTATCCTACTGCAAAATTATTATAAGAGAGAGATTTTGGACCATTTTTCCATGATGGTATAATTTGGTTTATAAGCTAGTGACGGAAGGTATTATATTGAGGTGGTATTATTCATGTCTATTAGAATAGTGTTAATTATGACATATAAATGTCTTTTGGCCCTTTCAACTAATTTATATTTACTGACATGTACAGACAATCTTGTTCTGTACTGCTTGAAATAAGTACTTTACAATAAATGCTTGTTAAAGTGACAATGCTTTACTGCGTTGGCCACATGCTGTGAGCATTAAGTGGAATCCCGAGTACCCTAAGTTGGTCTTATTTCAGCAAGTTGCATTTTACAGTATGTTCCATTTTTTAAATTCATATTACTCAAACCCCACCTATTAGGTTGTTGTTTAATTGGTGTGGGCAGATAAATAATCCAATGCTGAGAGAGTTTGTTTCAAATGAACATGTTCACAGACTTTGATTTCAGTTGCTTTTCATACTTGATAGAGAGAATATCTGCTAGTAGCAGGTGCCCTATTGGGGAGATCAGCCTACCTGTATAGCCGGTCCTCCCTAAACACACAATTCTTCAGCCAAAACCTCTTCTGGAGAGAAAAGAAAAAAAAAAAAAAAGAGAAGTTTCTCCCCAGTCAGTTATTATATCTGTTAAGTGTTTGTATGTATAGATTATTTGGAGTTGCTCCTTCGGTTGAATAAATTCTATTGACTTGTACATTTTCTTAAAACTAAATTGGTTGTTTTCTGTACTGTGAATGTTCTGTACTGGAAATAATTACTCCATTTCGTAGGTTGAGGATTCTGTTTGCAGCCTCTTGCTGCTCCAGGCCTGCCCCAGAACCCTTTATCAGAAACAAAATGCAGATTGTGTCTAGACAAATGCATCTCTTTGTTTATGCCTGCTTTTTCTCCATGTCCTTGTTGGGTTTTTGTTTTTCTGAGAGGTTCTACTCAATGTGAAAAGATATATAGACATTTGTATTGTGAACTTATATTTACAAAAATTATTTGTAGGTAGCATAACATTTTTTTAAAGTTCATATTTGCAAAAATCATTTTGTTTTAAGTTTTAAAATTATTAATATGTAACATTAAAGGTAAAATGGTAGAAGAAAATGATTCTTCCTCTTAAGGAGTTTCTTCTTAATACGTGTGGTTGGTATGGAGCTAAGTGAGGATCTGTTTTGTTGTACATTTAGTTCATGCATGGGTATGTCAAAAATCACAATTTACTTCACACGGGAATTCAATAGGTAGGTAATGGCACATCAGATGCCCAGCATTTTTGTGTACATTACTATTACTTACAGTGAAGTTCAGATTTGGGAACTGAAGTGGTACTTTACTGTGAATTATGAAAGGGAAATGAGAAATTATCCTGGATTCTGGAAACAAAGAAAAAATCATTTTCTAAGCCACTAGATTCACCCTATGGCTTTTCAGAGATACATTTTCCAATTTAAAATTCAAATGGTTTCTCTAGTTTGAGGTTAGGAAGTAGCATCCCTGACAATTTTGTTTGGAAAAAGGGCCCTTAAAGTGTTTTTATCAGATACTGCCGAGACTAGGCAGGAACTCTGGATTTGCTCCAATTCCCTTTGATCATTCCTGTTCTCCTACATGATTCCAGATCTTCAGAGCTTCCTTTTGTCTTGCCATAAAATCATAGACGTGATAAAATTGTATCCTGATGCATTTGATGCAGATTGGTTTCAAACTGACCACATCAGTGAGTCACGTATTCTCCTGCACATCCATTTTTGCATCTGAAATTTTACAGAATCCCAGAATTTTAAGGTGTAAATATTTATTTAATTTTTTTCCTGTGCTACTTATGACAAGATTATTCTACCTATTGACTTTCTGGAAGAAAAAATAGAAAAACTCTGAGACAGTATGCATGCAGTAAGGTTAAGTCAGACAGTAAGGCATTGAATGGTATTATGGATAAATTTGACTTTGAATATCCATAAGGTATTTTAAGATATGTTTTTATTATATAAATGCTACAAATAACAAAAGCTATAGGTTGTGCTGTTGTCATGGAAGGAAGATTAACCTGTGATAGCTCATTTTGATTTTTTATATCTTTCACTTTTTTCCAAGAGCAATAGCATTTATTTTTGGAGACAGACGCCTCTCTGAAAATGATCTTTCAATTGCAAGACCAATCTTTTACTCGTGTGAAGCAATGGGGACAGCTAGTGGTCAGGTGTCTGAATGGCAGGCAACTTCTAACACAAGTTTCTGGGACTGCGTCCTCGTTCAGATTTCGAAGTGCTTGATCTATTCTGCTTTATAGGGAATTGACTAGATAATAATAGGGTCTTATATCATTCTGATCTCATATATTGGTTCCTTCCAGGAGTCCCTTCAGTAATGTGATTCCTATCTGTCATATTTGCTTTTCATGCTGCTAGATGCAGGGAGAAATATGGTTAGTGAAGCGTTCTGACCTGGAGTTTGCATTTTGTTACAGTGATTTTTGGCATCCTATTTAATTAATCGTAACATATCTCTTTTGAAATTGAATTATCTCATGGAACATTATGGACTTTTAAAAATTAGCCTTTACAAGTGATTTTTTGTTGTTGTTGTTCTGCAGAGTGCTCTTAGGTGGAGAATGTACTAGATATTGAGAGATGGATCTCTGAGGTGCCATATACAGCTCAAGATGTAAACAAACAGTACTGATCTTTGTTGTGCCTATAGATTGCCTCTCATGTAATGTAAAATGCCATGAGAGAAAATGTTGGTATTTAACCCCCATTTTGCACTTGTAGAAGTGCCTTATGGGGTTGACTGAAGAATGAAGAGCAGGACTGTAATATCCTAATCGAGCATTTCTTTAAGGAATAGCTGTGTTTGTAACGTACATTCCATGCTAGTAGGTACATATGTTCTTATAAGGATGATAGAAACTTCTAGGATTAGACTTCTTAGCTCCCTATCATGCAAAGAGAGAGCTGACTTACCTGAGCGGGTAGACAGGATAGTGGAGGTGAGATGGAATGAACACTGAGGGAGCTGCTTCTCTGAGCCACCAATGTGTTCAGATACCTTGACCTAGCCAGGTGAGCAGGTATTAGTTTGTAACAGAGAAGTAACACTAATGACCTCACGTGGTATGGCAAAATTTAAGGAATGCTATGACATGCTCTGAATGCTCTGCCTAAGGAGTAACATAAAATATCATGCCCTGTGAAGTAAGTTGATCAACATTTGTTGACTGCAGCAACATGCAGGATACCTAACATAAAAGACAGTCTGATAAGGACGTTGAGAATATTGCTGGTTTTGAAAGGAAAATCTCTTTTTCTAACTGTTTTTTTTTTGGGTTGCTGTGTGCTTTGAATTTTTAACACCTTGCAATATGGTGGATCTCCTCAGGCTGTGTGAGTCATGCTACTCCCATGATGGGACTGAAAGTGCTGAAATTCATGTAGCCAAACCTGGTAAGTCAGTAGGCAGTGTCAGCAGCAAACAAAGGGTCTGCTTGGGAGGTTTGCAGAACCAAGTACAGCCAGACCTGAAACCACGCTCAGGGCTTTCGTCCATTTGCACGTGTCAGTGCTGTGGGACCTCAGCCAGTTGCTTGGTTGTCTCCAGGCATACGAGGGAAAACCTAATCCCATAGGCAGGAAGTCCACTGAGGCTCACCCATAACTGGTATGCTGTGCACAGACCTGATGCATAATGAAAGGGTTTCAATCTCTGCCAAAAAGAAGCACCAACAGCGAGGTGATTGCCTGGTACGAACTATGACAGCCGAGTTAAGCAAAATGTAATCTGGCATCGCAGGACTTTGGCCCTGAGGAGTTTGTGTGGAGGTAGGGTTAAGGCTCTTCTGCTGAGATGAAGCTCTCATGTCTGCAACTGTCCAGTTTAGAAGAGAATTGTGTTATTTTTCACGTATTGCAAAACAATGTTGTGACCTTTAAACACTATCTGGTGAAATGCTTTGAATTTAAAATAACAGTTTGAGGAGCAATATGAGCACAGTTTTGTAGGTGTAAATCCTGTTCTTTGTGCTGTCTATGCTATTAGGTGGTGAGCTGCTGCCACCAAATCTGGATGTGAATTACTTGCATCACATTCTGAAGTAATATCAAGGGTTTTTTTTTTTTTTTTGTGATTGCTGAAACTAGTGCTGTTTTTCCATTTAGCAGGGAAAATACCTCTGGGCATAATAGAGTGTCTCAGTTTAGGGGTTTCACTGATATACACATAGATCTCATACAGCTATATAGTCGTTCATGGAATAAAAATAATGGCAAAAATCCTCTCTCGTTAAAGTGATCTTTTCCGCTAGGTGGCACTTTTAATACATAGTCTAGGCTAGCTTTTCATATCTCATTAAGTACCCCTATTAGCTGCTACACAAATTTGTAGTTAGTAATCAACCAAGACGAAAAAGGATCAATGTATTGCTGCCTATGGCAGTTTTCATAGCTGTTTTTAATACTAATATTGATTAAATCCTCACCCTTACTCTTCATAATGGTAAATTAGCTCAGGAATTATCTCCCCTTCCTAATCCTTATCCTGCTCCCCCACAAAAGAAAAACAATACAACTAATCTTTTTCCTCCCTGGAACTTAAATATAATTTTGTCATTTGAGCAACAAGTTTTATTTTAAGTTGTTAAGTTGCCAGATACAACCGAAGTGAAGTGCTGGTATGTTCCCCACTGTTAATAAAGATATGAGTGGGTTTCACAGATCATTTGCTCAGTGGTTCTTCCTCATCAGCTGACCAAGCTCATCTCCTGTGCTCTTCTAGCCTCTATTTTGTTGCCTCTACTGGTGGTGTACTCAATTGAAAATGAAATATAGTTAAAACCTAAGAAGGAGAATATCTTTGGTGAAGTTACATCATGTTTATTCATCGAAACGAAAATTATTGGGGAATGGGAAGAGGTGTTGGAAAAGGCTTTAAATTGCTTCCCTTACTGTAAAGAGCTAGATCAACTAATAGAGGCTCAGAGGTACACACAGTCATTTACTGCCAATGAATATAGTACATCAATGCTTATTATCCTAAATTTCAAGTTATGTAAGAAGAGATGGGATAAAGATGCTGAAAAATGAGTAAACAAGTTCAATTTTCATCTCAGACCAGCAAGATTAATTTTACTTTGGGCAAATTGTTTAATCTGTTTATTTTATTGTAGTACAATGTATCTTGAACTATTTAGGAGGGCAGCACTGAAACCCAGTTTTTCACCATGAGTAATAAGCAAATGAAGCCAGGTCACTGATAAGACTGAACTTCCCTTCCAGCAGCCCCAATTATGGAAGCAAGCGCCCTCTCAACAGCTGATATAGTCAAGTAATTTTGTATGTTAAGCATCTACCTAAGCACTCTGTTATAGGGTTCAAAATTATTCAGTAAACTCAGGAAGATCCTTTAAGATATTTATATTTACTGTGCTCTTTTGAGGGAGGCTCCTCAAAATAGTAGATTTGAAATGAGCAGTGTTAAAAATTCATTATGAACCAGATGTGATAGTTAAGAATAAATGAAATACTTTTGGTTCACTTATCCTGATTAGCAGAATGTGTTTCTGCAAATCCCTGTATAAACTCATGACTTGAAAACATTTGAGTTTGGTGTGAAAAGTAAAGCTTCCATTGTTACCCTGGAAGAAGCTGTGAAGTGTCATACAGGGGAGTATGTTTGTAACTGTACAGCTCTTGCTCAGAGTGCACAACATCTGCAACGGTGATGCAAAGCTGAGTTTAAATATAGCAGTGTGTGAGCTCTGTGTTTGCTGCTTTTGGAAGGTACCATCCCTCTCGTTGCTCAGCAAGGGACCATTTCCTTGTAACTTAGTGTGCTAAGGGGCCATAGCTGGAAACTGTTAACGGGGGGTAAAAGTTAACTGAGGGTATCTGATACAAATCAGATAACTGAGGGTAATTTGATTTCTATCTCAGTTATGTGATTTATTAAAAAATGCCTGCGAGCTCCTCTCTGCTTCCTCTGAAGGTGTTAATGGGAGTCGTTCTAGCTTTTTGTATAGGGACAGACATCATGTGCAATTCACTGCTGCAAGATGTTCTTCAGAACAAAGTGCTTAGAAAGGTTTGGAAAAAGATTTGATAATTACATGAATCATAGCAAATACAATGGTTAAAGAATATAAATCCTCATGCTTCAAGGTACTTATTGTCAGGGGAAATTTTCCATGATTGTATAATGTGTAGTTTACTGAAGTTTTTGTTGAAGGATCTGAATTTAGATTTGGATTTAAAGATTTTGAAGGCAGTATACTTTAATAAAGCATCATTGCATCAGTTTTGCATAACAATCCTTCTTTCCACTATTTCAACTGCTAATGGTATTTCACACATTTTATATTCAAAAAGATTTTACGAATATTTTCTATCTTTATACTTCTAATAGGCAGAGAAGTATTTTCCCTCAAATCTAATCTGTTACACTGCCATTGATATGACTGCTAAACTGAGCATGAGATAGTTTGAGGCTAGATAATTATCTGCATAAATACTTCTCTGAACTGTTTATAAGTGACTTGGCCTGATTATGTTGAGTAAGGACATCTTGATAACGGAGAGTCACGGCTAATAATGTTTATCTGCACACTTACTCCACATTAACATCTTAAATGCACGTTTTCTGAATCTCTAGCAATTTACACAGCTACCACCAGTGGATCATATGATCATCTCATAACCATGAACTATACTTAGCCTCATAATACTTCTAAGAGGTGCAAAATTAATATTCACCTTTTATATATTGAGAATTGAGGCAGAATTTATGTGTCAGGAAGTCAACAGTGCGATGAGAAACTGGAATGTATCCCTAAAGTGTAATGCAGTGTCGTACCTACCAAGCCTTCTTTCTCCTTCGTGCTTTCTGTGTATGATGTGTTGAAGCAGAGAAACTCTGGTTATGGGGAGGTGAGTGGCAATGTCACAGCTGGGGAGGGAGAAAAAAAAAAAAAAGGTCTTTTGTACTTCTCCTGTCCTTGTACTTTGCCTTCATTTAGCAAATGACTCATCTGAGGAGAGAGAGGGGAGACACCACAGTCCTAGGGCATGGATTACAGAAAAATAATTGAGGAATAAAAGATAAAGAGATTTTTTATTTCTTTGTTCTTTGTTTCTTTAACTCCTTGCATTTCACAAATAGGGAATCACCAGATGATAAAGGCTGTCAAGTTATGAGAAAATCTAAAATGGCACAGTTCTTCATTTGGGCCTGCTCATGGCTCCTGCACTTACAGGCAGAGCTGTGGGGAGGGAGCCAGTGCTTCATTTGGCTCACTGGGCTGCTCTTGACAGTGCTGAAAGAAATTCCGCTGCTATTTTTTACATGTAGAAATGCTAAATGAAGGTGAAAATTACATCAGTTTATTCTCTTATTCCAGTCTCTGTGGCTGTTGAGTGACACCTAAATTTAGGTTTTGGAAAATCTGCTTGGGTATTAAGGAGACTGCATGAAATAGCTTTGTAGGATGTTCTTTCTTGCTAGTGTGTCTGTCTGAAGCAATTCTTCCTGCCGCAGAAGGCTCTGAAATGAAACACTGGACCAGCCAGGCGAGCTCCTGTGCCAAGGAACATGGAGATACCTCCCAGGGTTGTAGACAGCACAACAGGGCTGTTGCCAACGTGGCACCAGATCAAAAGATACCGTGTGACTAAACAGTGCTTGATGTTGCTATGGCAGATGCTTCTCACTAGCTGTCAGTCATATGGAGGAAATCACACAAGTGCTGTGGGGAAGGCAGAATTACTGTAGCAGCAGCATTACTCCTGCATGGGTACTAGGACTGTAAAGGTAGATTGAAGTGTCCAACTGATATAGTTCTCTCGGTAGCCTTTATGGTATAAGACAGTGCCCTCTGCCAGTTGAAGAATACATGTGATGTTCGCAGATTAAAAATAGGTTATGCGTATTTGTAGTATTTCCAGTACCTTTCATTCCAGTAGTGCTGCAAGTCCAAACATCTCTTGCCTCTTATGGAAATATAAAGGATGTTATCCATAGTCTCCAAAGTGTTGAATATACAGTAGGTATACTGTCTTGGATCCAAGAACTTCTGAAGAGCTTTTCAAATCTAAGTAAAGTTAAGCATCACAACTCTCATGTGACATAAATGTTAGCTTCATTTTCCCTAAGGGAAATTGGGACTTGCAGAGTCCGCTAAGGTCACACTGTTGATACAGAATAAAATCAAGAACACTGCCTAGGAGTTTTGAGTCTGCTCTCTGAGGATTTGACTATATTTTTTCCTGTATCTTATGTTTTCTACATATTTTTTTCAGATACAAACAACTACTAAATGTTCTCCGAACCCCCTCTGAGTCATGTCCTGGTTATTCTACACTTTGATTTTTTTTCAGAACCCAGCTGTGAATATCGTCTAGTGGCCATATTATTTTTTATTTCTCAGAATCGAATATGTTGTAGCTAGAATAGATTTGTTTGTATATGGTATGTCAGAATGTCATTTTCCTTCTTGTAGCAGAACTCTGAGTCCTCACTGTGAGCCTGGTCCAGGGAGCTACTTAGTGCCTATTAATGACTTAAATAGCCTGGGTGGAACAACCCTGAGGAGTGGGGTTGCTTGCAAAATTTGTGTTCCTTTCACATTTTAAATAACTACAGAGTTTTTGATTTTCTTTATGTCTCAGGCAATAAAGAATTGCAGTGCCATGTTCTCATGCTCTCGTCCTCACAAGTAATCTATGTCTTCCGTTGTTGTGAAAGTATTTCTTAAGTGTGGGAGGTGTTCTGGAGATTGACAAGCTCTTTCCTTCTTTATGGAGATGGGAGTTTATTCTAGTCCCACATGAGCCTTGCCTAAAGTGATTGTTCAGAAGAGCATTAGGATGGATAGATAACGATTATCTTCTCTTTGTGCAGAAATTCAGCTGCCTGAGTAATTTGGTCTCTTTGATTTAAATATCCTTTTTTTTTTTAATTGGATAAATTAAAAAAACTCTTTCATTAACATCAGGGATTCTGTCTTGCAATCTCACTTCCCATCTTCTGATGCTCTAGAATGGTTAAGCTGCATTATGCTTGAATGGTTAAGCTGCAAAGCTAATATGATTCCAGCAACTGCTTACATAGAGTAAGATATTAAAGTGAAACCTTACCAATTATAATGCATTGATTTAATTTATTGAATATGAGAAGCTCGAAAGCTCGGAAGTCTTTAATAAGTGAAGATGATTGTTCCACTGACAATGACCTTCATCTTCTGTCTCCATCTTTGCTATATCAATGTCCTTCCTACCTGTTATGTCTTGTCCCTGTTTAGACTTCAAGCTTTGGAAGTAGAGATTTCTTCCAGTTTTATACTGGCATGTGTTCAACACTGAGCATTTGTGGGTATGGATTCTGCATCCTATGGAGGCAGCTAGACCTGACCTAGCCTCAGCTGTGCTCCTGTAGAAAGAAGTCACTCGAGTAAGGGGTCCTTTTTGCTGCTTTGAGATTCATTTCAGAGGGACCAGACTGGCAGGAGCTCAGGGTAAACTGACCACCACACAAGGTGGATAATAATAAATGCAGGGATGAAGTAGGGACCTAAGGTAAGCACTGGATGCTTACCCATCCTGTGCTTCAGACTATCCATAACATCTCCCCAGTACTGGCAGATAGGACACAGGATCTAAAGCAGACCTTCCTCCTAGCCTGGCAGCTGGAGGCCCCACAGTGGAAGGTGGCAGTAGAGACCAATGTTTAGGCAACTGGATCCCCCTTAGCAAGACATCAGTAGATCCTCACAATTTCAATTTTACTGCCAAGATTTCATTCACTGGCTTACTATGTAAGACTGGTACAGAAATTGCTCCAACTGTTTAAAGCTTTAGACAACAAAAAAGTAAGGACCCTATGCAGAGGAGAACTATGCAAACAGATGACTATCTGGAAAAAAAAAGCGTTTATATTTAATGAATCTTCAAGTCTTTTAAAACTGATTTAGAGAAAGGACTCTGTTTGTTCAGCTCTTGTTAAAAAACAACACAACCAGTAGGTTCTGGTCTGTGAATGTGGCTTTTAAGTGAAAATGCTCTGAAAATATTACAGTCCAAGTTTATGATATTGAAAAGGGGCCTTGTACCAAGTATGCAAGAACTTCCATGCAAAAACTAAGGATTTACATAATTACAATTATTTCTGTACGACTTATTCTTTAAGTACTCCTATGACCATAACAAGTACTTTTTCCTGTCCTATTTCCTTTTTTTTTTTCCTAGAACTGCTTTTTTTTTATTTTTTATTTTTATTTTTATTTTTTATTTCTCCTAAGGTACAGGAAGGAGTACTTGAGGTCCCAGGCTCAGTATGTTCTTTCTCTTTTTCTCAAAGCCTTGCAGCAGGATATCCCAGATTTCAAAATAAATACAGCCTTTTTTTTTTTTTTTTTTTAAAACAGGAAAGGCAGGCCATGGAGTGGGTGGCAATAAAGATTGCTGCTGAGATTTCCAAACTTGGATCTCCAATTTTAGTAGAAACTGTACAGAACAAAAGCATGAACCTTTCCTTTGGAAGGTTTTTAAGAAAAAGAAATTTTAGTAGGAATTTTTAGATGGAATCTCTTTTCAGTCTTTTGTCTAAGCATTTATCTTATCCACAAAATTTGCCACTTTAAGTGCAGACTGCATTGGAAGCATGAGCAGAAATCTTTTGTAAACTAGATTTGGATATTAAGTCTGCTGATTGGTGCACAAATAAAACCTAAACAAAGTTTTCAGTATAAAGCAGGCAGCAACAGCCAATGGATCTTATTTTTATATTCCTATTTTTTTTCCCACTCCTACTACAGTTATGGTGCAAGAATCTAATGAGCCATCTGCCAAAATACAGTTTTGCGCTGAAAATCAACAGAAGAAATAGCTGCTTCCTCAGAGGAGCTATTCCTTAAGAACATAAATTCCTGAAAGTGATATTTTTCTCATCTTTGTGACAAAACCCTTTTCCAGTGTCTTCTTAAAATTGTGTTAGATTCATAGAGCCTGTGAAATGACTCTGGAAAGATCCAGATTCTTTACAAATGACACTGTTAGTTTTCCTGTTACACGGGCCAATTTTCCCTTCTCTTACACCTGGGAAGCACTGCCAGCGTCAGGTGTCTGACTGGCTCTGGTGCAAAACAGCAGGTTGCCCTGTGTAATTCTCAGAGCAGCTCCAGGATGCTGAGAGGTTTTAAATAAAATCACTTTTCAGGATATAGCCATACTTTTAGCAGTGAGACTACTTGAAAGCAGCCTTAGGATAAGCCATTTTTTTCTCTGTATATCATCAGCAGGAATTTTTCTAAGCCAGACTGCTCACTATGGCATCACAAGGATGTATCTGAGTGTTCTGTGAAATTAGAAATTCCTTCATTGTCAAATGTTACTGATCTCATCAAGTCAAATCAGAGGCAAAGATGACATTTATTGACAGATACTTTCTTCTTCATTAGTGTAGACATAAGACACTGCTGCTATACTTGCAGGCTGAGCAGTATCATCCTTCCTGAGGCTGCACAAAAGTGTATCTGAGTATGATCTTGGAGCATCGGTATCATAAATGTCAGTGTTTTTTCGCCTTATAGGAATGATGGTCTTTGTTATCATTAGGCCCGTTTTGGAGGGCTTTATGAGTTGCATGTCACTACTTATCTGAATGCCTTCTTGTGTTATAGTTTTTAGTTCAAAAGCTTGTGAGTGAATCTTGCATATAAAATACCTTAAAGCTGTTTACAGCTTTTAGGATCTTCTCCTGTCTAATCCAAAGAAGATCTTTCTATAAAATCTTGCTTTAGATATTACCTCTGCTGGCTGGCCCACTATTACAAAAAGCCCCAGAGTTTTTCATTATTTTTCACATCGTTCTTTTGTATCTATGAAAGAGTCCAGAGTTAGGAGGAAGAAAATTTACATCCCAGCTGCCCTCTCATCCTCCTGCTGGAAGACATTCACTAGCCCCTTACTAAATATTGAAGAGCAGAACTCTGAGCTATAGATGGGAAGGGAAAATAAAGCTACCAATGGTAAATATATTATGATAGTTGAAAAGTAGGTGCTGAGAAATTGAGTGCAATAGAATGGGCTATGTCCATCTGTCTGATCTGTCTGCTGGCTGCTAAAGCATATATCTAAATATTGTTAGGAGGCTTGATCACTGTATTTGAGAAAACTCATGTGCCCCTGCAACAAATGGTATTTCATTTGGTAAGATTCATGTTGGAAAGATTTCTTTCCATACATTTTATTTAGGTTTTCTGCTTGCATGAGTGATTGGTGAATAATCTTTATTATAGGAGTCTGGCACAGAGACATCTCTGCAAGCATATCTGTGCTTGTGATTACCTCTTTTTTGCTGCTTTTAGATACATGATGTTCTTAAATTAGGTTTCAGGGAAGACTTAGCAGTTTTGCTTGCTGGCTAGAATACAAGGCCAGTACAGTGAGATCTTCCTTGCTCCAGAAATTGCTGGGAAGGAAACAGTAAAGATGCCTTGATAGTGTTAGGTTGTCCTGAGAAAGACTGCTGAAAAATTACAGCTTCTGCATGACTGCAGTGAATGCTACTAATTGTATTAGTAATAGTACTATTGTAAACAAGAATAGAGTCTCTGTCCTGTTCATAACTGCTAATGATTTATGAACAAATTGATGATAAGGGATGTAATTGGTTTTCAGGCACATCAAAGTAATATTCCAAGTTGGCTGAATACATCTGATTTTGTCTAATGAATAAGTGAGAAAAAAAAAAAAAAAAAAAGGCAGCTCCAGCTGGTAGTCCACACTGTTTTTCCAGCAGATGATCCTGTTGCTATGAGAGACAACAGGGAATCTCAGCAAGCTGCAGTGGCGCAGTTTGATCCAAACCCAATATAGAAAGCTTGTCCTTGCCAGATGACATACTCAGAGTATTTTTCAGTATTTACAGGACCTGCTGAAGGCTTGTTAATGTAATATTTCTTCTATTGGACTGTCAGCAGAGAGTGTCAGCCTTGGTAGTGCTGCAGATTTATAAAGAATAATGGCAAATTAAGGATTCCCTGTGAAATGACTGAAAGAATTCTAGATGGGATAGGATCCCAGAGTGTTTGCATATCCTGCATGCCTCATGGATCAAGAGAAGGAGAAACTTGTGCACAAAGACCTGCAGTTCTGTACAAAGTCCTCATGAAACATCCGAGATAGAGGCTTTTATTTATAAATTATTTCTTAAATGCCCATGTGAGATACCAAGATATACCGCCTCCATTCAGAGACATCCTGGTGTCCAGGAGTCCTTGAGCTCAGGGTCCTGGTTCAATCATTGGTTAACACTAAATTCTTTGAAATAATCATAAAACCAGGTTGTCTGTCAAGCCATGATGTCTTTAAAAGAGGAAGAGAGAGTATTTTGGTTTTGTTAGTACTAATGTCGATAGAGCTAGAATATTTCCAGCTTTTATTTCCAGTTCCATCAATGGAAGGTCTAAGCAGACACTCTTCAATTTGTGGTGGTGTTGTGAGGTTATATTGTAGCATTTTAAAACCACCGTATCCTTATTCTAGGATCAAGATGAATTTCTTCATATAATTTTTGGCTACGACTTTGTATTCTGAAATCCAGTGAAATCCTAAAATACATTTTTACCAATATGAAAAACCATATATTCTGTATCAACAGTTACTGGATGCTTTTCATGTCAACTACAGATATTTTATTCCTCTGAAACACATCTGAGTGCACAATTCACAGAAAATAGAAGTCCTTTTTGATCCTCTGTATTTGTGTTAAATGGAAGTTCAGACTAACTGATTCAATTTGATCATTTGTTTTTTTTCATCCCATATGGCTATATTTTACATATCAACAGACATGCTGTTGAAGATAAATAAGTCTTTGACAAAATTAATGCAAATGTTATTAGCCTGTGCTAACCTGTTTTTAAAATATAATGCGAATGTCATCCTCTGTGTAGCATTTGCAGCCCAAACTCACCTGCACATTGCGGCTGCTCAGAAACAGATGGGGGAAAAGAAGTGGAACTAACCAGGGATGTGGAACAGAGCCTAAACAAGCATCATAGTTGGTGAACAAATGCATTTTAAAGAAGCTTTTATGACTAGTTATCTGAACCATAACTAGCAAGATACATTTTTACCTTAAGTGTTCTTTCCTCTAGAAATAACAAAAAGTTATTTGAAGCTGTACCTTGCTTATTTTGACTGATACAGATACTAAGGGAGTAAAACAGGTGAAATTTGTCAAAGCTTCGTTTTCTGTTTTGAACTGATCTTTATTTGAAAATAATCAGAATCAGCACCATCTTAAGGAAGTTTAAGGCCCTTTCAGAAAAACATCCATTTGGTGTGATCAACAGAATGAGGAGAGAGCAGAATTGCTTTCCCTCCACATTTGTTATATCCTACAGGAGCTGGAGCTATTTTTGCTTCCTGATGAGGATACTGCGAAAGAGCTAACAGAAGTGGAGAGAATCTCGTGGGTCCCCTATTGCAACATAGCATATAGAAAATACAGTTTAGCCTTAAAAGGTTTGTCAGGAAAGCTATACCAATAGCCTACTGGAAACGCACCATATAAAAGAGCTATTTTCTTGAAATAACCTAAACCAGTTTTCCAAATAATTCTGCTGTACTGGCAAAAAATTGTTTGTTATTTTATTTCCATTCACGCTATGTTTCCTGGCAGCAGAGGTGTGTTAGCTAAGGTTGGGCTTTTTTGGCCACTCTCCTGACAGTTACGTGGTGCAGAAAGCGTCCTGTGGAGCCTGAAACTCAGCAAGTCTTGTCACAGCAGTGAGTCGGGGCCCGCTGTGTAGCAACACTCTACAGCAGGGACTGAGCTAACTTGATGGCATGGTGGGCAGCAAGAAATCTGGTTCCCTGCCACACCAGGGTAAGGTTTGTGTCTGATGTGCTGGAGATCTTGCACGTCAGGAATGCGGCTAGAGTTCAGAGCCGTGCTTGGGGAAGCTTCGTTTAAGAGAGAACCCAGCCAATCCCAAGGAAGGGGGTTGAGGGCTGTTTTCATCAGTAGAAAATACCTGCCAAGGCAGGTTTCCTAGGTTGTGTTTCTGAGTTACGGGAATGGCTCTTATAAAACATACTTGACTTTTCTAAACTCAGTGTGATTTCGGCTTCAGTGGAGCTACATTTTCTTCTGCTCAGCTGAGTCACCTCAACAGCCACCCCCTCTTTTCGTCACAACTGGAGGGCAGATGGTGATTGCTGGAATTAGCCAGGCATTTTACCACCTGCTGCAAGTTGCTGTGTGTTCATTATTTTTGCAGCCGTCTTCTGGTGAGCGTCTCAGGATTTCTTGCAGGCTCTTTTGCACTTCCTAGGATCTCTGTGGAGCAGAGTCATCTCATCAGGGCTCAGCAAGTGTCATCCGGGGAAGCAAGTTTGTTCCTATCAGCAGCCCTTAAGCCTTCTACTGCAAGATGGCAGACAGAACTCCCACTAGTAGCATTGATTTGGGGGCAAATGAAGGTGCTCTGGACCTCTGCACATTGCTGTGCCATAAATCCCTTGGCAGTGTCACCTCTGTGACCACCCTGGTGACACTGACAGTCGTGGACAGTTTTGTGGGTCTCTGCTCCCCTTGTGTATGAGTGTCGTCTCCCAGCATTGCCAGTAAGTATCAGAATTAGCCAGCAGAGATCCTGCTGATGCTCAAGGACAGAAGTAGTAGCAGTAGTTGCATAACACCTGGATGTTGACCCTGTCATTTTAATCTTCGCCTACAAAATCCTCCTCTGCTAGGAAATACAGATACCTGAGGTTATCCTCATGGGTAAATGAATGCAGCAGCTTTTCCTGATAGATTGGTGAATATAGCACTCATGTTTTGTTCATGTTTAGCCACTGTGTCTCCATAATCAAGGGGTCTATGAATGTGTTTATTTTAGAACTACAGCCTGAGACTATGGTGTGATAATTCGTCTTGCAGGAATAGTTTCTATGCAGTTGCTAATTATTGATAAAATACATGAATCTAGCCCCAGTCTAGATGTAGTGAATAGTCATTTTCTACTCTTTGCCTTCTTAACAGCAACCTAACGTTTCTGATCTTTGTTTGGTCCTCATAAGGTAGGTTTTATTCCATTGTATGGAAAAAGTATACCGTTTTTCAGGTAATGGTGCATCTCAGGCCTGCTTTGGGGCCACACGACTGTGTTCCCTGATCACACAGCTAGCATGGAGCAGAGCTAATTCCAGCTGATGTTGCTTTGAAAAGAAAGTACTAAGAGGTTCAGTTACTTCCTTTCTCATTTCACCTCTAATAGATGGCGCGTTTCTCAGCTGAAGGGGGCTGCCACTTTCCGTAGATCTGAGCAACTGCCAGCACTATTCTAAAGCAGGATTTGACTTTTCAATTGCAGATTGTTAAGGAATAATTAAAAAACCACATGGACTAAGCACAGAAAAGTAGTAAGCTAATCTCTATTACTATTACTATCATCATCTCTCATTCTAGTGACTTGTTAGTTCGGGACACATGCAAAAAATAGGAAAGTAACTGCTGACCATCTGAATCTCTGCAGCAAGTTCTTGATAGTGAGAAGTCTTATTCTGCACAAATGGTGCATAGAAATGCTTGCTAGCACCCTTGTGTAGCACTCCCACAGACAGCTTGTACTATAAATCACAGCTTTTTAAATTTTTTTTTTAATCTTGTCATCTTGTGCAACTAGGACTTTTGCATTTGTGCTGTATGGTTTAGGAGTTCTGAATTACAGTGTTTAGCTTGCTGTAGATTGCTCGAAAGTATCCAGGACTAAATATTTGTTATGTGATTGCTGAGGTGATTGGATACAGTGACTCAAATGGTATTTCTCAGCCCTACCTTGGGTCTGTTCTCTTCAGCTTTTAGAGATAGGAAGCATCTTTGCTGATAGTGCTTAGCACTCACAGCTGCCAGCATGGGAACCACTTGTAACTCAAACAGTCAGCCGTTTCAACTCCTCCATTAGTTCAGTTTTTATAACATTTGTTCGATAAAAGTGGAATTCAAACCTGAGACAACTTTGGGAATCCTTATCATTAGTTTTCTACCTGAATATTAGTTGATCTTTTACCTTTGGTATAGTTATCACAAACATTTATTTTTATATAGTATGGTGTTGTGTTGTTGTTCTCTGTACAGGCAGATGGGAACTCACCTTCCTTTTGCCAAAGAGCTCTGCGTCTAATGGCAGTGCAGCCAAAAAGTGGGAGACGCACAAGAGGCGGAGAACGTTATTTACTTGTAATCACAGTGCAGGATAACAACAGAGCTGAAGTGGGAACATGGACTAAGAGCTGAGTGGGAAAGACATCACCAGGTCAAGGAATACAGCAAATGTGGCCAGCTTCAGGCTAGAGTGCAGGCACATTGCTCTGCCCTGTGGGCTCTCGAGGTGCCATCCTGCATTGCCCATCTCCTTGCGTACCGTTTGCACCAGGTAGGAAAAATGAGAACTTAGTGCTAGCCACAACCAGGTCAGAGCAGCGTTATTTTACACTTAGGTTGTTTGCAAAAGAACTGCACCATCACGTTCCGGCTGGTAGGCAGTCCTGGGCTCCCATAGTTTGGCTGGGGAGGGGAGCGAAGTGGAGATGTGTTTTCTCAAACGTTTCAAATGAAATATTCTTATATTCCCAGAGGGGAACAAAAAAAGAGAAAAGAAAAATAATATTTTGTTTAAGATTAAGGATATTCAACCTTTGCAACAGAAAATCAAATCTAACCATTCTTCCACTGCAATGGTTTGTGCCGCCGCGTTCCTGAACTCCTGTGGTCGGTTGTGACACTCATGTAGTCTTTCCATGAATGGAGCCTGACATGTGACTTGAATTTAAGCCAGGACTTCAAATTTAAGTGATATAGACTGGTGAACTACCTGTACTCAATTTCAAGAGGAAAAGTTATTTCTAAAGAGTTATTAGATGTTTTATTTCCCTTTTTTTCCTTTTTTCAATTTCTTTCCTTTTATTTTTATCGTTTATTATTTATTTCCTTTATCTGTTTTCTGCCGGTGCCATAAAACTTATAAAAATGCTTGTTACGGTTCATATTAATCCAAAATGAAGTCAGATATGAGCATTTAAAATTGTATTTCCTCCAGGACAGTAGATATCAGCTGCACCGAGTCCTCTAAGTTGTATATGATAGGATCGATATTCATCTAAGTGAACCATTTTGTATTTTATTCTTAGATGGTAGGAGAGCACAGTTGCAGTCATCATCTTTCAGGTCATGAAATGGAAACATGAAGTGTTTTTGAAGTTTCTAGAAGAAAGAGAAAATCTGGGTTCAACTCAAGAAATCTTCTGATTTGCAGAACCTTTGGCAGCAGTCCCAAGGTTTGGCAGTCAGGTTCAAACAGTGAGTTCTCCTGAAAACTCCTGGGGTTCAGGTGAAGAAAAATCAAACCTGTGGAAGGAGCTGTACCTGAAGGTTGATTTCAAGTGTGAAATAACTTTGTTTGAAGACTTTGTTCACAGAGAGCTAAAACTGAAGGTGTGACTTGGTGGAGTGTGGGGTTTGGGTTTTTGTTCTTTGATGAACATTATAATTGAGTTAATCTGTAACGTCTATGTAATGACTAAGGAAGCTCCACTACCTAATGTTGATGAATGTCTTGAGCAAAATGCTCACTCCTCGCAGACTGAAACAGCTTTCCGCTGTGCATCTATTCTTATGCGTGCTGGTATTGCTGATATAATAGGAAATAATGTAAAAATAATCATAATATGAAAAAGAAACCCATATAATTTTAAAACTTGAAATAATTCCTAAACTCATTTTTTAAAACCTTTGAATAGATAGGTGATTGAATTGATAGCAGGTAATGAAGAACATCATGAAAACTATTTTTCAGGCAAAATGATTAGATGGGTGTTCAGGACAAAAACAAGAGCCCTAGAGTAGGTCCTTCATGCTTGCCACATTTTCAGCAGCATTACCACTGCGAAGCCGCTGTCATTCCCCTCGATCCCCTTCCTTCACCCTGCACCGGCTCACTAAGAAATCGTGAGGGTTCTGCACAAGGGACCACAACAAATAGCCGTAACGCTAAAATGCTGCAACATCCTGATTCCTTCCCACCTACCTAGCACGTGGATGTGCTTTCTCTGCTCAGTGAGTTAATCTGTTCAGCAGCAATGACAGGAAAAATAGATCCAGAGAGGTGAAGAGGGTCAGAAAAAAGACCTGTATTTTTTCCCATGGAACCAAGTGCTTTCCTAAGGGGCAGTGCTGTGTCCCCGCACCTGCAGCATGGTGGCTTTGGAGCTCGCAGGGGCTGGTAGGACTTGGGTGTCTCCACAACCAGCCGCAACATTTGTCTGCACGTAGGGGTGGCCAATGCAAGTCTTCTGCTGAACTCGGGAATGAAGCTCCAGAACAGGCATTCAATAGGACCAGCACAGGCAAACTGAGCACCTGTGTCTAAATTGAAGCTTGATTAACTTGTTAACAGGATTAATACAGGGGACTGCACGTAGTGAACCAGTGATGTGCTTTCCAATCCTGTGTCCCCAGGTCATGACGCATGCGTCACCAGTAACTGCCAAGTGCTCAGAGAGGGCACAGCAGTGCTTGCAAAAATAAACCTGTGGTGGCACATGGATTACATAACGATAATTTCCATGTCAGGGGCTGTAAAGACCTGTGTCACTCAGGGCTCTGCTGCTTTTAAGTCCAATGTCAGAGCAATATAAGAGCACTTGGAGAGGCTGTGGGAGAACAGAAGGAGGAAGTGCCGAAAGTGCTGAAAGTGCTTTGTCTGGAGACCTCACAGGCTCTATCTCTACATGGCTTGATTCCCTTTTGGGGGGTTTCCTAGCAAGTTGTCTCTCTTTTCCTTTGTATCGTATTGCAAGGGAGGACCTGACCTCCCACAGCCATTCGCCACATTCACAAGGCATTTCCTTACATGTCTAGAAAACTGCTTTGAGAGGAATGAAGGGGGAAATTCTGGCTGTGCTACAGCTACTTTCCGCTAGCAGAGCTGACCTAAAGTGGCAGCAAAGCTGCTGGAAGGCTCCCAAGAGAAATACTCTGGCTGGAGGAACATCACAGTGGGTGTATGTCAGATTGGTATCTTCAGCCTGCAGGAGACGTGCCCATGGCACATCTCAGGCAGGAGCAAACATTAAAAGCATTTTCATACCTCATTTGTTCCCCAGTCCCTCAGTGGTACATGGGGTCAGTGCAATCGGGGAAATGTGTGTAGGCCCCTCAGTGTTTCTCTGACTTGCAGTGGGTGATGTAATTCACAGAATGATGAACGCCTCCAGGACAGAGAGGTGTATGCCACCTAAACTCAGTGTCTTCATCTATTCCAATAGCCTGTTTAATGGAAAACCTTGGTTCAGACAGGGACACAACTAGTTTTGGCTCCTGTGAAAGGAAATGAAGACATTTATGAAGCGAAGATGAGGTCCTCCAACAAGGATTGGGGCTTGGTGAGTGCACATACTTTTAAAGTTCTACAGGAGGGAGAGGCTTTGCAGGACTGTGTACAGCCTTATACTTTCAAAGCAGTGTGCAAATACAGAGGCTATTTAAAAAAAATTAACTCACCATTGCTCTTCCACTTGATGTTTAAGGCTCAGGATCAAGATTAGGAAAACAAAATCAGAACACCTATAATTAAATCAAATGACAGTCTACTGGTAGTGCTTACAGATGGCTGAGTAGCTATCAGCTGGGCAAAGGAGAAGTTTTACTGGCAAAAATTGCTTTTAATGATCAGTGCTTACAGGTACCTTCAGGAACATTCGCTTGCACTCACTGTCTCAGTCCTGTTCTGTGACATTACTCTGGGCAATGAATGTTGAGTAGGAAGAGGGCTTTATGTTTGTGAGGAATTTGTGCAGCTCTGCAGAAACTGCTGCTTTATTACATCTTTGGAAAAAAAAAAAAACAAAAAAAAACAAAAAAAAACCAGTTACTTTCTAAGAAGGTATATATGTATGTTGAATACATTTTCTCTATTTTAGCTAGCTATTAAGCAATAAGCTAATTTTTCCAAATTGCACTATTTAGAGGTATTGTATAATTTCACATTGTGGGCACATGGTTATAGAGGCAAAGGACATATAAAAATCATAGAAGAGTGACATTTGACTGAATCTGTCCTCCAATGCACACAGACAGCTTGAGAGAAGCATTGGCTTACCGGTGTTTTGGTTTGATCGCCTATCAACAAGCATTCCAGTAATTATAGTGAATACCTGTAATATTTTTAATGGTTGTTTTGTACATCCATTATCCTGCATAACTGCCTGCCAGCTGTGGTTGGATTCCTTCCATGGAGATATGGCTGCTGTTTGGACAAGGCATGGGAAACCGAGTCATCAACTTGTGCCTCTCCCGTGTTTCGCTTTAGTCCTTAGGAGCCCCACTAACTGTTAGAGCAGAAGACCATGTGTTCTGGTAAAACCATCTGCTTCCTTTTGGCTCTGCAAAATTGGGACATAGCAGATTCTTTAGTACAGTATTTCAAATTATTAATATGGTTCTTCTAAACTGTTAGGGTATTAGAGAGCTCAGAATTTGTTCACAGCCTGACCCATGCCTAAATGCACAACTCTGATGAGGTAAGGCAGTCACAGTTCTGAAAGCCACCAAAAATTTTGAGACAAAAAGCTAAGATGTTTTATTTCAAAGTGTACAATACAATTTTAAAAAGTAGAGATGAAATTTGCTTAACTGAAAGGCATCAGCACTGCAAACTTGTGCCACCTGTATCATCAGTTACGTCTTTATTACAAGGGTAATATAGACAGTGTGGATCTGGAGAACTTTTTCTTATGGTAACTGACAGTATTTTTTCCAATCAAGTCTATACCTGCTTTGCTGAGCATTGAATGCATCCACTAGATGGACATAGATTGTACTATGGGACCCAGTAAGTCTGTTTTGAGAAGCAGAGGGTAAAAACATTGCTATATCTATGCAAACTGATAAAAGCCTATGACCTGGCTCATTTTCCAGTACGTTCATTTTATTCAGATTCCCAGCCAATAGAAATGAGTTGGTTAAGCTTATTTTGAACTAGTCCCAGTGAAATGATGACTCTGTCTCTTCAGGAAATAATTTTATCTACCAGATCCTTCAGCATTTTGGACCTAATCTAGTTCGCTGACATTAGTGACTGCAGTGTAGAAAGAAATACACACAAGTGCCATTGCAAATGATGCATGGGGAAAGCCTGTCCTCGGCAGTGTGCGCTTGAAGGCTTATCCATGCATTTTAAAGCTATGCTAACTTCTCTAGTGCTTCCAGTGAGCTGCATTGCTATCTGATACTTAAGTTGGAGGCAAGAGTTCCCTCTTTTCACTGTTGCTGCCTCAAACAGGAGGTGTAATACATGACAAGGCCAATATGAAATGTCCTTCCTTCTATAGTGAAAGAGGTGTTCTGTTCACGTAGCCCAGACTAGGTGAAATTAGTGCTGCCTATTTGTAGAACGTGTTCGTTTAGAAGCTTCATAGCAAGAGCAGGAGTACAATGGAGAGCAGAATTCCTGAAGCACAGGATCCTAGTCCAATGGTCTGGCCCACAAATGGTTTTAGCAGAATTGTGATAGCAGAGGTCTAGAATTGGTCTTATTTTCAGCAGTAGTCAACAAAAACATTGTGCAGTAAATAGGGTCATTCTTAGAGGTAAGCAAACTGATTATTTTCATATTTTTTCTTCTTCCTAAGGAAATCTGAATAAATCCTCTTTAGTTATTGCAATTTCTTCTCTTTCATCCCCATTACTTTTCATCTAACAACCTTGCTGCAGTAAAATTTCTCTTGCGTCCATTGATCTAACACTCTCCCCTTCCTGTCCCCCCTCCCTTTTAATCCTTATAAAATGCCTGTTTGCTGAAACATTCATTTGACAACATTTTTTTTGTTTTCTATGACAGAACATACAATCCTGCATAGTTTGATGAGGTGGCTGCTTCCTTGGGCAGGCATGGGCGCTGCCTCACCCATATTTGATCGGCTGCCTCTCAGTTGAGGCCAATGGTGAGGCAGGTGGAAAGCCTGCGGAGCACCATTTGCTTCCCTTGCTGGCAGCTCAGCCAGAGAAAGCTGCTGTGCTGCACGTCGCCTTGCACCTCCAGTGCTGCATCGCAGGGGAGCCAGCTGGATGCTGTTCAGGTAGAAATTCCTACAATGTTTCCTGGAGAGAACCATTAAATACCTTCCCCTTTTCCTGTTTTGCCTTCAGAGCTGAGATGAGGCAGGGGCAAGTCCTACTCACTGTGAGGTACCTTCGTGTGCCATTCAGAGACCACAGCAGCCTTGTCCCTAAGTAACCTTTAGCTTCAACAGCATCATGCAATTGCTGAGGGATTGTTTCTCTCTTGCCACTCTCAACTACTTCAAATCTGGCAGAACATTAAGGCTACTTAACTCTAAAAGGTTCATCTCTACATCATCTCCTTTTCTGCCTCCTCTTTTTCAGAAAGGGAGGATAGGTGAGTGGGAAAGATGCTTGCAGAAGAATTGTTAGAACTGATGAGAAAAGTGGGCATTGCAAAAGAGATAAGTTTATAAGTTTTTACATTAGACCAGTTGGTCCTGTCCCAGTTTGCAGTCCAGGAGCTTAAAAAGCTCCTGGGCATTTTACGCTATGAGTTAATGACATAGTGACTTTTAAGGCATTTTAAGTCAGATTTCACTGAAGCTGGTAAACTTGGAGACTGAGAATTTTCAAACTCTATGAGAGGTGTGTACAGTCTTGAAAAATTCCAAGTCTCTGCTTTGCTTTATTCAGAGCAAAGGATGTTTTTCCTCTGTCTTAAACCATTCTGAATTAGATAGGTTTCAGGACTGTTTTTACTTGCTACTCAGACCAGCACCCCAGTATCAGCCTCCAGGGTCTGTCTGTCTTCGGTAAAAAGTGATTATAGAGCTCTAAATTCTTCTTCAAGCAGTTCAAAAAGGACTCTTTTGGCAATCAACTTTTGCGAAATTAATAAATACATAAACAAAGATCAAAAGAGCTTGTATGTGTCCCAATGCAGAGCAAAAATGCATTTCCAAACCTCAGAAGGCATTGTGAAATCAAAGTTACATTCAAGCAGCTCTGCCACGGTCCTTTTGTCGGTATTACTTTTTAAAGCCTTTTACTTTTATGGGGCATCCCTTTGTTCTTGTATTTCAAAATAAACCCTGTATCAAAATACTCCTTGGGACCATACCAGAACAGTTTACATCTTGATTTTTGGTAGGAATTACCCCAGACTTCTCTGTGTTAGTATCCTTGATCCTGCACTTAAGATTTTCTTTCCATCTCAGCTTATGAGAGTTTGCGCCAAAGCTCATAAAGAGGATGCCATTCAGAGACCTGATAAATAATCACACTTGCTTATCAGCTCAGGAAAACAAGTGCAAACAAAGCACCCCAAAGATATTTTCACAGCCCAGCACGACTTGGTGCATTGATGAAGCCTGCAACATTGGAGCCTCCAGCTAACCTGGGCTAAACAAACTCTTGTAGGAGGAGGTTCATTTCAGAAGCTGATAGAGTCCAGGAGCCTTCTGGAATTGGTTTAGCTTTACCCCTGGGAAGGCTTGAGTACCAGTAGCAAGGGAAGGATTCAGTGACAGCAACAGCTTATTTTTAAAAGATTTAACTCTGAATTCATGGTGCTTGTAAGGATAAGGAAATAACTACTCATCAGTCTGGGTAAGTGTTTCATGAGCAAATAAATAGCTAATGTAAAAGGCATTTAAATGTGTTCTGCAGAAACAATTAACCCGTACTGAACCTGAAACTGTAAGCAATGAGGCAACCAAGCCACTGTGCAGTTAAAACACTGCGAGGGATGAGGAGCCTCTTCATACAGAAGATGCTCCCAGGGATTGCACTGGCCAGGCACAGCCATCCACATGTTAACTTTGCATGCCTGGCAGGAGCTCTTGCAGGTTAGTGAGGCCTCATTACCTTTTTCATTTACAAACTTAATGAGATTCTCCTGTACCCTCACCTCTGTACCGTCCTCAGCCTCAGATAAAAATGCTTGTCAAGAATCAAGCCTCTTTCTCTCCAGGCCTGAAAGGAACACACCTGCTTAGTCCAGTAAGATTAGAGGGAACAAAACCAAGATTAATATATTGATAATCTGTCATTATCTGAAGGTTTTGTGAAGTATTTAGGACTTAACCCAGCAATTGCACGAGCAGATGAAATACCTCTGAAGTCAGCTGCTTGCTGCCTCCGAAAAGGAATTTGATCTGGAATCTAGCATTCTCCATTGAATATGCTTTAGGTCCTCACAAGTAGAGGAACTTTATGAATCCTGCTCAGCTTTGCCTTATGTTGCAGCACTTACTTAAATTTGCCCTGTGTGATACAGTCAAGACCCCTTTGTGCTCGCACAAGGCAGCCACTTCTCTGAAGTGCTGGTAAATAGAAGAAGGATGTGCTGACATGACAAATCTCAGAGCACAGTTTAGTGATACTAATCAAGTTAGTTTTAAGGGTGACAGACAGAAATTGGTGCCCCAAATTTATGTTTTTCTCTCTGTTGAAAGACCATTCCTCTGTAGCTATGACTGAGGATGGTCTTGTTACCAAGTATACACCTGCTTTGTAGCTTTGCTAAATTTGAAGTGAAAATAAGAACAAACAAGTAGGATGTTAAATCCACTGGTGCATTTAAAATGTACATCATTTTTAGTGCTTAGAGCCATTCTTTTTTACAGAAGACTAGTCTGGGGAAGTAGTTCAGATTATTATGGGTAGCAACAGTAAAAGCATTAGGATAAAGCAACTTTTCTTGGGAATGCATTTATCTTGAAATAGGGAAGCAGTAGAACTGGATGTATTGTGTTGCACACATAAAGACCTCGTAGAACTCAGTACCTGAAAACATTCACGAACTACATGTGTGACCTAATTTGATTTCATTAGAAGCTGAAGTAGTCATTCACCTAGTGAGTCACCTTTAAGAAGTTGCCCTGATTAACAGACATAAGAAAAGGAGCAAATAGAAATACTGTCGAACTTAGTGTGGAGCAGGTGAACTTCCTTTTCTCAATGGCAACATTTACACTTACCCTGCCCGACTTCCTAATTTCAAGTGCAGTTGTGTGGTTCTTTAGTAACCTGGAAAGGGACAGAGCTGAGCTTGAACTTCCACAGCCATATCTGGCCTGTTCAGCTACAAAGGGTGTGCTGATCATTTCTTAATTCATTTCTTAATAAATAAGCAAGCATTGATATGTAAGCAAGCAAGCAAAGTGTGATCAACTATTTAAACTGTGTATCCCCTAACATGCAATTCCAGCATCAGTAAGGGCTGATTAGTAAATTCCTGTGCTTGTAAAGGCTGCAGCAGCACTAGTGTCTTCTGGGCTGTCTGTGCACATGCCCAGCACACGTGGGGAGCTATTGACGTGAGACTGTCAGAAGAGCACTAAGCATCAGCATCAAAGTGGAAACGAAAGCGCTGGTGCCACACGTGCTCGGCTGCCTCTGAGCATACCCAGGCCTTTGACTTCTGTCTTATCATGATATGGAGTTTAATTGCACACTTAAAGATGAAAGGCTACCTGGTGCTTGGTTTAACAGTCTGAATAGTATAGTTAGACCAACTGATATTTCTTTACCTCTAAAAACTTGGCACAGATATAATCCAGACTCACACTAGCATAAAAGTTACTTTAAGGCAATTAAGGCAGCTTTTTCTAATAGATGAGAAACTTGACAAACATTTCTCAGTTTGTGCTCAAGAAAGGTAAATGACAGAATCAGGGCAACTTCTGCCTTCATAGATTCTAGTTTTGAACTCTAAAAGGGGAACAGAGAGCAGCATCTATCTGTGCCATGGACTAAGCCTTGTGAACATTTGCAACGTGTTCATGTTTCCAGCAGAATTACAGACTTTTTCGAATGGCCTGTGATGCTTTCAAGTCTTTTATATAAGATCCTTAAAGAGCATCGGATGGAGGATTTAGTGTGGCAGTAGAAGGAGTAGACTGTTGGTGCAGGCGTGTGCAGGACAAGGCCTGGACACACACTGAAGTGCTCAGTTCTGTGCTGAAGTCAAAATTGAGCTCAGCAAACGCAGACTGGGAAGTGCCACGCTCACCTTGGAGCCCAGGGGAGATCACATAGTGTCCCCATTCCTGTGCTCAGCAGAGCTTCACGTTACCCCTCCAGGAATGGAGAAAGCGGCTAGTTTGCAGCAGTGGCCGCCTGATGTACCTTAGATTGAGCTGGCATCTCCCAGTGGTTAAAAGGAATTTCTACAGCATAAGCCTAAGCATCACTCCAGCAGATAGCTTTAACACTCCTTCTTTTGGCCAGGAATGGAAGAGGTCACAATACACATTGTCTTCTCTAGAGGGAGGAAGTTCCCTTCCTGCCTCTGAGACCCACAAGAGCTCAAAAATCCAGATGGCCCTTTCTTATCTCAGCACACTTCAATTTCTCTGCCTTGCTGAAAGGCTATTTTAAGTTATTCCATCTTCAAGGAAAAATTTCCTCTGGAGTTTCATGGGGATTAGGCCCAATGAGCTTGTATTAAAACAATCCTAAATGCCTGTAGAGTGCATAGGTTCTTACTGCTTCACAGAAAATGCGAAGGGCTATGGTATGTGCTACCAGTGTGGGTCTTAGGAATGCTGGTAGATGATCATAATGGGGGAAATTCTAGAAAGATGGCTACGAGAAAGCAACTGCTGTTCTGTAAAGTAAGATACCAATTATTACTCTTATTTCTCAGGTCCTTTTACTTTAATTATATTTCATTTCACTGGCAAATGATGAAATATGTTTAAAAACTTTGTTAAAAAGCTGGAACTCCCTTAACAGGCCCTGTCCAGACTCCAGGAGACTTAAAGAAGCCCTTGTATGTGATAGCATGTTGCATTTTTATCTTAACCTTATGCTCTAATTCAACCAGCCTGGCAGATGTTAAGACACTATTCCCCTTATTTTGATTGTACTTCCTGTGCAATCTGTGTTACCAGCCCAAGCTGAGAGCGTGTCTCCAAGTCCCATCCCAGGGCTTGAAAGTTCCACATGTCAGTTTTCTGTGAGTCAGAAGGCAGTTTTGAAAAACAGAGAACTTAAATCCGCCGTGAGTTTAAATTCTCTTTTGTTGGATCATGCCCGCTAAGGAGAGGAGATGGAAAAGGAAGGGAAGCTATTTCTAAACCTAGAAATAAATAAATAAATACACATATCTGGTTGCATCCTTAAGACCATGTTCCTCCTGGTGGGCCCAGCAGGCTGCCGGACCTGGCAGAGAAATGTGGCCTTGCTCAGGCTGAGCGAAGCACCTGCAAGGCTGCAATGGAATATGCTCCTGGGCTCTTTTGCTTTTTTTGGCTCACGTGATACTGACTCCTGTGAACTGCCTGTGCCAGCCTCCAGTGCCCTGCATGCCCTCGTGGAGAGCAAGCAGAGACCTGGGCCTGAAACTCTCCTCTGAACCACTCTGCTTCTCCAGCGGTCCCTCTCCCAGGATGCCGGGACACTTTCACTTCACTGATTCTGCCATTAGATGTCTCTGAGCGATCAGCATTCCCGCAGCCCGTCCTGCCCCTGCTGCATGCCCGGCTGTGTCTTGCCTGCGCGCCAGCCTTGGCCACAGTGCGGGGACCTGGAGAAGTGCCGGCTCAAAGAGCAGCGCTGCCAGGCAGCCCAGGAGGCAAAGGGCAGCTCAGGAAAGCAGCAGCTCCCAGCAGTTATTGGAATATTATCCTAGGTACATAGTACTTGGTCCTCTAGGTCAAGAGATGCTTTTCTGCTCAAGCAAGTGCTTGTCTGCTCAATATCTTGGACATATGAAGTGTTAAGTATGGCTGCATACATGCTAATGTAGAATAAAGTGGTATGAAGATTTGTTGTGCAGAAGATAAGAGGTTTGCTGTTGTTCATCTGTTAAAATAACCTCATAAAGCGGTCCTAAAGAAGGTGGATTTGTTTTATTCCATATGCCTTCGTGCCATTCACCTTGGGGAAAGTGTAATGGAGCACTCTAGTGATTAGAAAGCTAGAAGAGAAGCAGGATTACTATAGTACAATTTAAACATAGAGCGCTGAAATTTGAACCTCTGCTTCCTCTTTTCTTTATCTAATATTTCTAACCTAGAGTCCAAATCTGTCCTAAATGCTTGAGATTGTTTATCAGTGAAGTCATCATAAGAACGGCCACTGCATGGAATTAGTTCCTAATGAGATTATTAGGCCTGTGTTTATTCTGTGGGCTCAGAATAGCTGGCATAAACTTAGACATTGTTATTTCACTGCCAAGATTGTGTCTGAAGTTCATTTTCTCTTCTAAGGCTTTAAATCTAATAAAGCAGGGCTCACAGAAAGTGATAGGGATATCTGCATTGTAAAGATCTTCATTGTGCCCTGGGGAAAAATGATCTTGACCAAGTTGCTAGCCAAGTGAATGCTTAATAATAATCAGACAAATAAATCACAACCCAAACATTGTTTCCCTTTTTTTTTTTAATGCATGTTTTTGGAACCTAAACTGTTCTAAATGTGATGATTTAACCTGGAACAATAACTTCACTAGTGAAGTGAAGACGCCTACAGATGATCAGGGTTATGTAAGAAATGTGCTTTACGTCAACATGGAGCACAGTAGTTTGAAATCTCCGAATGACAGTGTTCAGCAGTGTGGATGAGGAAGTGAAGAAAGATTCTCTCTCGTTTAAATTCACAAGGGAAATTTTGCAAAAGCAGCATATAATTATGCAGGTAGCAATTTTGTCAGGCCATCGGATTGAATGCAAACTCTTTTTAATACATTTGACTTGTCTATGGTATTTTTCTTAAGTGCAGGTGTGTGGCACATTGTATTTAAGGCTGATTTGAAGGATGGCGTGCGCTTGACACTGTGGTATGACAGGCTGGGGCAACGTAGGACTGCTGCACTGTATTAGACCATTGGGTCTCATTGCCATTAAAGCAACTCTGGCAGCTCAAAACCGTTCAGAACTTAAGAAAAGTGAAACCCTTCGAACCACACAGTGCGAATTGAACAGAGAGGTGGCTTTATCAGATTATTTTCTGTGATTATGCTCTAGAGAATGAAGGTTTCATTTACTTAAACCTTTTTCTTTACTAATGTGGTGGGATCTATAGTAGTTCTGGATTCCTGTGAAGGTTTGGCTCAGTAACATTGGGAAACCTGGGTTTCTGCAGTTTTCTCAGCCCTGTATGAAGCTGTTGCTTTTTCTCAGAGCTAAATTTACTTTGTGATGTTTCACTGCATTGTAAGAAGAACAAAAAAATATCAGTGTTACTTGCTCTTTTGTATAATTCCTACGTCACTTCCCTTTCATACTCCTCCTTGAGCCACACAGTCTGGTCTTCATCTATTTTAATAAAAGGTGGTGGTAAAGAACCATGCTCTGTATTACCAGTGCTGCTGCTTGGCACGTGCTGCTTTCTCGGAGAGGTTGTTTCAGAGACATCTCAGTTTCCATCAGCAGTGTCACATCCTCGGTCAGAGCAGATCTGCACTATCATCCCTACTCTTGGGTTTTGCTTTAGCCAGGATTGATCTGGTTTGCCAGGTATTAATTTGTTTTGCAGAGTATCTCCTTAGTCAGGTGTCTTTGAAGGCAGTTTCACAGTCAGTAAGTGGAGATTTTGCTTACCATGAATTCCTTAGACTATATTATTCTTCTAGGAGGTGTGAAAGCTCTTTGAATGTGAACTTTTTTCTCAGTAGAGCTGCTATTTCTGAAGAGTTATTGGAGAACTAAATTTACGTCAACAAAAAGCCATGAATGACTTTTGTTCTAATTTCTCCAGTTTCTTTGTTTCTTTTTCCAGTTTCCTAGACCTTGGATATGTACACAGCAAAGTTAAATAAATCCTCAGTGTAATGTGATTGTCAAGAAATGTGTTAGCAATTTGTTCATACTGGTGTAACATTCCTCCAGTGAGGTTTATGCTGGTGTAAAATGGGAATCTTGTTTCAGAAAGATGCTGCTTGGCTCAAATAACCAGCCAAAATCCAGACATCTGGTCTTTCATGTTTTTCTTGTCTTCTTGTACTTTTTTCCTCTTGAGGGCATCTCCAAATGTGAAAAAAATGAAGGAACTTAGAGATTAAGGACATTTTGTCTTCTTATTCATGTCATTGTTTAATTTATTCAGATAAAATAGGTATTTGAATAAGTAAGAACTCACTAACCAAACAAAAACTTGTGTTTTTAAGTCTCCTTTCATTTAGACTTATGTTATCTCACAGGCTGCAGGGGAGCTACACTCTGATTTACACTGTTATAAAAGGAAATCAATTCTAGACTTTCTGCTAACTTAAGGCAGTCCCTTAACTCTATTTTATCTGAGTAAATTTATTCTATGAAATAGCACTTTAAATTCAGTTTTAGAAATAGAAGGAAACAAGGAATCATTCTTTGCTGAAGGCAACATGAGCATTTTGGGAGTCTGAACCACTTACTGTGCCACGTGTGCTTCCTGAACAGAGCACTCTCAGCAAAGCACCCACATTCCCATGTGCCCTATAGAGATTTGCTGAGTGACACGTATTGACCCTTTCCTCAAAAGACCATGCAGAAGACATTATAGATATGGCAGTTTCCTTGCCGTGCTGATTTGCTTGCCTCTTTGTCCCATGGAAGAAAATTAAAGCTTGAAACCCACCAAGATGATGTGTAGAGCAATTCTTGAGCATTAATATATTGCAGCTGGAGCACACACAGGTGTGGTCGCTGCTTTTGAAAGGCTGCCAAAGATGATACTCAGATATCTGAAAAGCTAACAAAATAGTTACTGAGGCCAAGGGTCCCAAGCTATCACCTGATTTGGATGCAGGTCACAGCTTTTACAAGGCAAATCCCTGGTGGGACATCCCCACAGTGTGGGAGAGGTGCGGGATCGTTACAGGAGCAGGACATTCTGCCTGCATTGCCTACCTGTATTTTGACAGCAGATCTCAGCTCCCTAGCAGGGAATATTCCTAATTCAGAGCCAAGCCTTAGAAATGTCACTGAGTCGATAATATAAATTGGTGAAGCTGACTCTTCTACTGGACAGATGAGATTTTCTTGTCACATCGTAGCTCTTCCGTTTGCACGCTTGATTTCTACAGGAGAGAACAATGAAGGGAATCACAGAAAAGCACTCTCATTAGAGATGGATGTTTATCACCAAGCAATATAGCTGGTGCTCTACTTCTTCCTTGGTCAAAAAGGTGCCCTCCACTTGCAAGAACTATCAGTGAAGAGACTTCAAAGCAACATATTAAGAAACTGTGTGGATCTCTGCTCAGCAATAGTGTAAATGGAGGAACTTTTCCTTGTACTGGACTTCTCATTGTACTTTCAATATTACAGAGCCCTGGCACTGGGAATATACCTGAATTATTACTTGCTTTTCAGAGACTTCCCAGAGTGCAGATACTGCTCCGTGTGGAGTACTCACTGCTGCTTCTGAGAAGTGATTTCTTCATACTCAGCTCGTATAGATGAGGAACTTGCAGATCTCATTTCACAGTGAATGTTTTTGAAATCATTTATATGTGGGAACACAGGGTGCCAGCTCATAGCTGGGTGCTGTGACATTTAATATACAACATTGGCCAGGACAAGAAGTTGCAGAGGAAGGTGCAAGAAGTTGCAGAGAGGACAGTAATGTAATAAGCAGCTTCTGGGAAAGTTTCTCATTTGCTTTCTGGCTTTGAATCCCAAGGGCTCTGTATTTTTCCTTTAATGTGGTATTTCTTTGACTTCTAATTATCCACCTAAATGTCCAGTTCTCATTTCGCTCTTACCGAACTTGTGCAGGTAACCAGCTACGGCTCATAATTTCATGAGTCACTGCTGAATGTGCAGAAATGTAGGTAGTTGGGACAGCCCGACCCTTAGCTGTCTGCACAGGAATGTCCCATTCACTCTCTTAGAGATCACCTCAAAGAAGCCCCTTCTTTGGCCCGCCTCTGAAGTTCTGTCTTGGTTTAAATTGTAAATGTATTTACCTTTCAGAAACAGTTTGATGAAGAAGTGAATTTACCTTTGCAGCAATGGAAATACAGTCTGCAGAAGAGGTTCTGGGTAAGCAGCAGCAAGTGGTGTGCCTGTGGCACAAGGTATCCCTTGCCCAGAGGAGCTGCCACAGTGCAGAGCTGTTACATTTCCCAGGATCTCCAAGAAAGAGGGGCTCGTTGGAAGTCACTCCTTGAACCTCATCTGTTTTGGAGGGTTCGCATGCCCAGCAAATATCGTTCTGTACCAGCACTAACGGTGCCAGTGCCCTGTAGTCTTTGGTATGAGGGAACCAAGGCACAGTGATTCCATTAGCCTGTATCGTATGCACTCTGTTCTTGAATGCAAATAAGGAATTTGTAAGAGTTTCACCTTGTAACAAACAAAACAAAAAGTGCTACCATGCACAGATGCAGTGTAATCTGAAGAGTAATGTGATCAGGACGTGAAATACCTATCTGCCATTTGCAGTCAAGCTCATATTCGGTGCTCTTGATTCATTTGCTGAGAAGAATTTCGTCTAGATAAAAGGCTCTGTCTCCACTTGCTCCATAAACATTAGGACTTACAACATGTATCACTTTATATGCTTCTTAAATGTCTGAGAATTAAAATAATAAGATTAGGAGATAAGACTCTTCTTTCTCAGGGTTAATATCAGCTCAGTTTTACCTCTCCTTAGAAAAAAAAGAAGAAACAGCTAAAAAAGAAAAATAACATCTTTAATTAATGAAAGATGATTCATTTCAGCCACTTTAGAATTAAGCTAACTCTTCTCAGAAAGGTGGTGAAAAAATTCATAAATTGCTTTAAAAGCCATAAACAAAAGTTAAGGAAATTGATACTTTGGTTAAAAATATCACAAGTCATTTCATAAATGAACTTTTAAAAAACATGTGGGGGAAATTCCAAAGATGCATCAGAATTGATCAAACAGATGTCATTTAATTCCTAGCATTTGAAACACTGATCTGTTGTTGTTTGCTTAGGGATCCAGGAACTTTTTAAACAGGTTTGGACTGTGCGTCCTGATCAAAGATCTATGTGACCTGAGGCGGTTTTGTTTTTCTTCCTTTTTTTTTTTTTTTTTTTTTTTTTTTTTTTAGTGACAGCTGATTCCCTAAGGCAAAGATCTTGCTTTGCTGAGTGCTCCTAGGAGGCACACAACTAAACTGATACACCAGAAATAGGGGGGGGGGACGGTTTGCTTGGTAAACAGCTGTAAGATTTTCGTCACATGAATTCCCTTGTTGAGCAGCAATGGAAGGTGTTTCTAACCTGTGCTCTGGGGGGCATTAGAAGTGTGTGGAATGAAGACGATAGTGAATCAGCTGCTGCCCTTCCAGAGTAGCTTTAATAAGTCTTCAAAAGCAGTTGTCACATGGAGAGACCCTTTTCTGCCAAAGTCCTCCTGAGAAAAGGGAAGGCTCATTTGCGCACTTGGGATCACAGCCTTTTCTTGTATACAAAGTGGCTTTGATTTCTGCCTGGCCGTGAGCTGGGGAGCGGGGCTCAAGAGTAGAGGCAAGACTGGCAAGTCTCCACAGAAGATTCGCTCTGTGACGCTGGATACCAGTTTTTCCAGCCTAGGTCCAGCGAGGAACGAGGAAACTGTGTGTCCTGTGTGGACAAAATGAGTCTTGGCAAGAGCAAATCCCCTCTCAGGGCTGATGGTCTGGGGAGAGGCTTGACACCCTTCTTCCTCTCCCATGCCCGTGGTTGTAATAGGAATGGAGCTGGGAGTGATGGGTGGAATTTAATAGAAAAGCTCATTTTACTCTGCTTTTTATGAGCTAATAACCTCAGCAAATCTGTAGGAGCCATTTACTGCCAGAAGGAGATAAAATTATCATTTGTAGACTTATCTTTTCAAAAAAAGTGCTTTTTTTTTTTTCTTGGTCCCCTCTGCTCTCTTTTATATTCCATAAAGAATGATTCAGTTTTCCACCTTTGTTTCTCTTGTAGTTTATGAACCTGCCAGCTAATAAAATTTCAGGAAAATCTAATTCTATTGAAAAGTTCAATTTGATTTTTTCTAATAGGAATTTTATTTGAACATCCTTGTTTTAACATAGCTGCCAGCAAAACGAGCAGTTTTAGGATTTGCTGAAGAGCAGTTTTCATTTCTCATTCAAAAGATGTGCTGGATTTTAATAATTTCCAAGGGCAGGAGGTGATACCGGAATGACATATTGCTGTACAGGAGCCCCTAGGCACCTAACATCAACGTTGCCTGCAAGGGCAGAGCTCTTCCCAGTGCTCCTGCTGGGGAAGGAAACAGAAGTAGCAAAATTCCCTTGTCCTTGTTTTTGCTCATTACACCTCAGTTCATGACAAACAGATATTTTTCCACTCCACAAAGACCCTTACGAAAACCAGGAATCTCCCAACACTGAGTCATCTCAGCGCCATCTGCCCTCTTGGGGTGCAGAGAAAGGCCAGGGCACACTGCGGGGTGCTTTAGGACTGCTGGCTCCCGAGTAAGTCAGAAGCCGTCATTTTGCCTGGATTGATGATGGAGGATGCCAAGGTTAGTTACAGATAATTTTGCCTTCCCTTTTCCCTTGCCCAGTTCCTTGGCTGGAACAGGAAGCAGAGTCCAGTGTGAGTCGTGGTGCTAAGGAGCTGTTCAGGAACCGGCCGTGAGCTGCCGCTGAGGAATGCTCCTTGTCCAAGGCTTTCAGTGCAAACGCAACATTTTATTAAAATAGTTTTATTTTGACATTCATGTGCTGAGGCCTGCTATTCTCACACACATAAAAGTGTTGGCTTTGATCCTTTGACAGACAATGGGGCATTTCAACAGAGAATCAGGAATGAAAAGAAATTAATAACTTTTACTGCAGATTTTTCTCAAGTTCCTCCTATTTCAGAATATTTAGAAGAAATAAATGCTTTAAAGATGCCTTAGGGTACTTTTCATTTTCAGAATATATTGCATCCCATCTGTAGGCAAGTTAGGAGTTTGTTCACACTTTTGCCTTAGTGCTTTCTTACCCCCCAGTTTCCTCTCGGCACTGCTCTTGGCTTTCTGAAGCAGTGTGGCGGGTTGAATGCTCTGGTAGCGAAGTTGCACTTTGAGTAAAAGTGCTTTTGTTGTTGCAATTGATTGAGAGCAGAATTTGCCTGAGTGTCAGGGCTGAGTCTGGTGGACGAATCAACCCCACCATGTGCTGACTTCACTGGTGATCTTTGCAGGGTCAGGGAAAGAAGTTTGACAAGAGCATATTTTCAGAAGCTGGTAAGGGGAGATGTGCCTTAATGGAAAAGAGTGAGTGTTTTTTGGAAAGTCTCTGCCTTTAGGAATAAAGCACAATTCAAAGGTGCTTTCTCTAGCATTGCTTGGAAAGTGTTTTCTGCACTGGAAAAAAAATATTCCAGAGACCTCAGGACCGCGTGTTGTTTTGTGCAGTGTCCTGTGCACACTGAGTAGGAAATGGAAATTTCTTCTTGCATCCTCATCACCCTTTGCCACCTCATAAATCCTTGAGATTTTCAGCAGTGACTTCTGGATTGGATTTTGGCACTGTGTCAGTGAGCCCCTACATTTGGCTGTAGCATTTTCTAGTTTCCTTAGCAGTTGTGCTGGATGTACAGCCCTCAGCTTGGGCTCCTCATGAGAGGAGATGACAGGACTCAGCACTGACTGGGTTGTACCCTGGAGGACACTACAGGATCCTAATGCAAAATCAGTGCTGTGCTTTTCTTGGACTGCTTCTGCCAATATCCCATCTGGGATGACAAAGTTAAGAGCTGACAGTGAACCCCTAAACCTGTGCTATCTGCGGAGATCTTTATCCTTTTTTAATTTTAATAATACATTGAGAATTAGTCAGCACATATGATGGCATATCTATGCAGCAGCTTACGTGTGTGTACCAAAGAAAGGAAGGTGATAGAGGTAAATCTGAGCAAAGCCCCTTGCGATAGGATCCCCTGGGGGTGATAGTGTTTGCACTTCCTCTTTGCACGAGAGTTTCGTAATTCTGTTTTGATTTGCTGTTTGACTTGTGAAGTAGCAGCGATAAATAGATTTCTATGCCTTGCTTTTCTGACTAGCATTTAAGTCTGGTTCCATCAAGCCCACAGCTGAAGTGCAGCTGAAAAGCCTGTTCAGCACACGCTGTTCATGCTACCTGGAAGGTCTTGGAGATGCACCGAGGTCCACTGGGAGCCTGACCTAATGCCACCTGTCACCATGTAGCAGTCTCATATTCACAGGGTTGATACGTCAGGTTTTTGCATGTCACAGCTAGGGCAGTGATTAAAAACGCAGTTCAAAATATGTAACTCCCTGCATGGAGGAGCTAGAACGATGGTTTTGCCTGAAAATGAACTTGTAATGCTCTACAGGGCTGATGCTCAGCTTTATTTTGGTTTCTGGTTTTGAGTTACTTAAATATTCAATTATGTTTGTCTAAAAGAAGCAAAAGTGAAACGCGGTGAAAGTCTTGTGCCACATCATTATTGCAACAAGTGTTCCCAGTAAATTATTCAAAACTCCAGTGATGTGTAGCTATTCGCTATAATTAAACAAAGTCATTGTGATCAGGCTATGGTGATCATGGTTTAGAGCAGTTTTGAAATACTCTTTTGTGCTAGAGTTGACTCTTGGATTCCCCTTTGCTGGGGCCTTATTAAAAGAAGTTCATTCATCAAAGGGTACTTATAAGTGACCCAAATCTGCTCAAATGCTAACAGGCACGACAAGGGATCTGAGGAATATCCCTTGTAAGGAAGAAACTTCTTGAATGGTGGCACGTCCTGGCTCTGTATAAGAATATACACATACTAATTTTCACAATTTCCTCACATTCTCTCCACTGTTTAAACATGTGATCCAGTGATGATAGAGCAAAGTGATTCTGGAAGTGTATATACATTTTTATCTGCGTGTCAAAGAAAAATATCGAAATATGAAGTCACCGTATTACATTTTCAATCTTTTTGTGAGCAAATAATGTTTACCAGTAATAGTAAATATTGAAGCTGTACTAAAATTTCATTGACTATCTTTACAATTCCTTTCATCCCTCATTAAAACAGAGTCTTAAAAAACAGTCTCTGCAGGCCTGTGTGAACAGCTTTGACTGTCTTCTTTTAGCTGTTTGGAAAAGTTTTTCCTCTTTCAATTTCCTATTTGAAATATTTTATATAATGCCACATCTTGTTAAAAAAATGAAAGTAAAAGCTACAGTACTGGAAAGGAGTTTTTCCTTTTATGGGAGTCTTTGATTCTGTGATATTATAAGTTAATTTCAGCACACGTATATAATCAGTCTGGAAAAGGAGCTTTTTCCTCTGTACCTTTAGCTTCCCATGCCAAGAATTCTAGCGTAGAGCTTTTATTTTCTGTAACAATTGGTTTTGCTAATCTGATTCCGGTTGTCTCCTTGCAATATCATTTTAGTGTTCTATCATTCTAGTGTTCATTCTGGTATTCCACATATCCTAAGGACATCTTGATGATGGCACAAAACAACTTTGCTAGAAGCCTCCTAACAGCCTGCTATGGCATCAGAACGAAACAGCTGTATGGGCTGTGCTCTGGCTCTCTGTCCTGCTGGTCCTCTCACCTTGGAAGAGAAGTGCTGCTCTGCTGAGATCTCAGCTTCTGGCTCTTCAACGTTGGGCTCTTTCAGACAGATTTTGGGGGTTTGTTGCTTTTGCTTTAATTCTCCGGCAGCTAAATTTCCTTGCACTTCAGAAGTGACGATACTTTAGAAACTGGGTTTGTACCTCTTCCAAAAGCCACCTGTGTCACGGATGGACTGTCCACAGGTAAGTTCTTCCCTAACCTCCCTAATTTTTCAATTGTCTTTTAGGAATGCAAATTTTGAATTAAACATAAATTATTTGCTTGAAGTCTTGGCACAGATCAAGACAAAACCTTTCAACTATTAGTAAGAGTCAAAAACATGCCCCACTTCAGCAGAGTAACAACTGAACCTCAAGCCAGCCCAAAGGGAGTAGCTGGAAATGGTGAGACCAATATCTGAAGTGTGGGAATATAAACACTAAAAGTGTCCTCCCATAACATGCAGCCTATACAGTCGTTCTTCCCAGACTTCAGACTCCCATGGAAGAGTCTTCAAAAACAGAGGGAAGGTCTTGAATCTCTCTTGGGATTTATGCTGTCATTTGCAGGACATTTTTCACATATTTTGTCCTAACTTGTACTGTGCTTGCAAAAACACTTGTAGCCTTTGTCTCCCTTTAAAGCAAATCAAGTATGTGCCCTGCATAGTCTTTTGGTTTGTATATACTGGTTTCAAATTCAAAAGTAACTACACTAGACTGTTTTGTATTCACGTTTTGGAGATGGACTGTGCAAGCTCTGATCAGTGGTGCTGATCAGATAGTGAGTATGCTTATTTGCTTGCATTATTTGAATTTACAGACCTAAAGCAAGATGAACTTTAAGCTGATTTGTGGTCATCTATATAACATTATTTGACTGAATGTGGACAGCTCTTACTTTGGGGGTCAGCCTCTGTTAGAGTTTTATAAACCTTTCTAAAATCTTTCTTTGTTTTTCTTTTGTAATAGCCGCATGCAGTGGTGCTGTAATGCAGTGGGGGGGTTTAGGACAAGAGTATTGCAGAAAACAAGAACAATCATGATTATCATTATCAAGATGATACTAACAGACGGTCACACGTTGGAAGTCATAAAAATGGGCATTACCTTGTAAAGGACAGTGGAGCTTTCCCTCCTGTAACACATTGGTGGATTGCTTTTTCTGGGACTGTGAGAGAGGAAGGGAGCCTCAAAGGTATCGGGAAGGCCCAGTCCAAAATAGGGAACAGAGGGTATTGCATTCGTGAAGTACATGGGCCCCAAACCAACAGAAAATCTTGGATCTTCCCTGAAAGTTGGTGATCGATTTGTGCATCTGCACAAGAAGCACAAGTATTTAGAACTGCTTATGCTACCTGGTGTACTGGGAGTCTTTGTAACTAGTCACATTTTGCTGTTTTTTGGAGATATTTTGCTATGAGGCAGAGGATTTTAAATGCTGCTTGGCCAAAGTACAACTGTTTTGGCTTTGTCTATCCACTTTATATCAGATGCATAGGTAGACATTACTGGTATCTTGCATTACGAGAAGAAGTAACTTCAAATCTTTAGACTGATAAAGAAATATGTTCTTAACAATCAGAATCAGTAGCTCCATGAGGTTCTCCAGTATACTTTCTTTGTTAATATTGCAGCTTATTGAAGTATCACTCCTAGTGGGTGCTAGTAAGAAGCAGCCACTTGTTGCTCAGGGAAAGAAAGAAGACTTCAGTTTTTCTTTGCAATCAGTTGGCACATCACATTTATTGCAAATGAATCCTGAAGGAATTTGGGATCTGACAACATCCAGGATTAGCACTGAGGCAAAATGGTGCTGAATCAACACAAAAAAAGTGCCAGTCAGCAGTAGAGGGATGCTGAGTCAATAGGTGTCCGTGTGCCGGTGGGATCCATCTCATCCTGCCGATAGGAGGAATTATTGATGTAACCTCAAGGGCAGCTTGAAGTTTGAATCAATTGTCAGATAGCAAAGAAGTCATCAGTGATGTTCAGATTTTGATCCAGCTATTTCAGTGCTGGGAGAGGTAGCGTTTTCGTTTCAATCCACCGTACAGTCCGTGGGGCTGTAAAGTTATATTATACTCCTACCTTGCCATTATGTCAGGTGCTTGCTGCAGAGTTCTCAGGGAAATAGAGGAAAGCAATTCTGTACATGTCAGATTGTTTTAGGAGAGATGATTCAGGAACCCAGTACCTTGATGGCGCACGTTGGTGCTTCTCACCCCTTCCACCTGCTCCTCTTGCCTTATCCCTTCTTGTCTTTGTAGTTCTGCTCTATGCTAAGATGGCTTGTGACATCCTAGCTTGGGGCATAAACAGCAGAAGACAAGATTTGAAAAATATACATGAATAAAAGGTCAAAACTCTCCCAGGAAAGAATAAAGTTCTTGCTTTTTTCTTCCTTTTTAATGCATAGTTATGAAAAGCAAATTAACCTTTGGGTTTTTGAGGAATTCACTGTGACAATGGTTCAGCTTGAAAATAAACAGCTGCTACTCCACGTACAGTGTCCAAAGATGCTCCAGTTTATTCCACTGACCCTGAAGATCACAAACTGCATAGTCCTGGCCTTAAAAAGTCATGCTGATACTGCTCATCCACAGCAGCCCGGAGAGGCAGGAGGCACTGACCTGCATGTGGGAGATGCTGGGCCATTTTTCGCCTATTCCAGTGAGAACACAATGGCTGCATCGTGCTATTGGTTTCTTTGGCCTTATCTGCTGTTTCATTTGTATTTTTCTTTGGAAATATTACACTAGCAGAAAGAAGAAAGAAAAAAAAAAAAAAAGGAAAGCTGTAGAAAGTTTTCACAGTGAAAACCAGAAAAGGAAAATATGGGAAAAGAGAGGAGAGAGGTTTCCAGCATACCTGACTTGTCCAAGAGCAGAGCATTCAATGCACTGCCCTTTTCTCCCTAAGTGACCTGAAGGAAATAAGATTGCAGCTTCATTTGCAAAGGAGGAGAGTATCTCTTTAGGGTTTTAAAAACATCCTGTCATGATTTTAGAAATTTGATGTGGTTTTAGAGCTTGGCCTTCCACTGGATGATGGTTAAAATGCAACATTAAAAGAAGTCAGGTCACTGGGAATATAGGTCACCAACAGAGAGATCATTAAGACTATAGTGGACAAGATTAGCTAATGAATAGTGTTATTTTTAGTTTGTTAAAAGGATAAATTATGGTTTGAAAGACACTGAGTGGTTTAAGTTATGTGGCAAGTAGAATAGAATAATATTAAGAAAAAATATCAGGCAGAAGTGTGCACCTGAAGCTGTAAGATAAAACTGTAAGTTTTCTTAGAGCAGCCAACTTAACTCTATACAACTAGAACACCAGTTGTTTCACTGGCATATATTTGTTTTGATGCAAAAAAATAAAAAACAAATGAACTCTTGGCAGATGCCAATTGATATATGATTCCATGAGCTCTGTTGAGTCTCAAGATAAATCACTAAACATAAATTAGAGAGGGCAGAGAGTTTTTATGCTGGTAATTTGACTGTTTAGGCAAATGCAGTTTGCAAGTAGAGAGGTATATTTGAACCAAGAATTGAAGCAGTCATTCTTGCTTATAGGATAGTTCAGATTGGAAGAGATTCTGGGTTGAATCTGGACACTTCACCCTACAAACATGATCACTGTTACTTGAACTAAAAGAATAAATCCTTTAAAGAGGGAGGAAGAGCAGGCTGAGTTCCTCCTATTAGGAACAGTTGCATTGGCCCGCATTGGGTTACATGCAAACTTATTTTTCACTGTGTGTTGTGAGTTCTCATACCAGCTAAATTGGCTTCTGCGTAATGACCAACTAGGAAGGGCTGGCAGGTGAAAGGCACCTCTGTCTCCTTTGTGGTCACTCTCAAGTCCAGAGAGGAACCTTGGGACCTCAGAGGAGGTGCATACCTTAAACCACAGAGGAAATCATTCTTCTTTATTGGATATGAAGTTTAGTAAATAACAGGGTAGATTTAGGCCCAGGGGATTCTGTGTAGATCAGATATTCAGACGAAATACCACCTGTGACAAATTCACAGGAAGAATAGTAGTCTCACCTCATTAATTTCCTTCACCTTGGCATTTGGCATTTGATAGTGTGACAGCTTATGTTTTGAGATATCCTTCAGTCCTTTTTCATCTTTCCAAATGACAACCCTGTCCTCAGTGCCATTTACAGAATTATGGAAGAAGCGTGAAGGAGAGGAAAGGGCTAATCTCATTTCCTGTGTCTGTGTTGGTGGAGGAGAAATTAAGTGAATTGTCAGGGCTAGGTTTCTTGGATTATTATCAGTTTAAGATACCAAGTTTCAACCCTCCAGATGGGTATTTTCTGGTCTTGTATCTGTATGTGCTGCTGCACTAAAAACAACCAAACAAAAATCTTTGGTTTCACCTATGGCAAAAGCAAGGGACTGAGAAGTTAAGTACTTCGGCCAAGATCTAAGAGAAGACCTTGTGTTTCTTGATTTCTAATTTTGTATTTTCTTCCCAGAACACTTTTCTAAGGCATGCCAAAACAGGGCACCTTGCAAGAAGTAGCTAGAAGTAGCTTGTAGCTCAAGCTGTGTTTAAGCCCAAGTGATCAATAATTCACATTTTGTGTTAAAAGCAAATCGCAGTTAACTTTCTATATTTTTCTTTCACCATTTAATACATTAGTTTCCCATAAAGTGGGAGGCTCTATATTGCCTAGCAAACTTATACATGAGTCATGCATTACATAAATCACTAAAACATTTTATATTTTACAGAGAAGAATGTTCCTGCTCGTTATGTGGATGAAAGGAGATGGTTGCATTTCAAATGAGATGTATAATTTAGACACCTCTTTCTGAGACTGTTTGAAAAGGGAATGAAGGGAAACTGTAAGAAGACTAGAGTGCTTCATGTTTTTTAATGTGACTAACAAAATACACAGACCAATAACGTTTAAGGTTGTGGTAATGGAAGAATGACCCTGAAACTCTACCACAGTCTAAATTCTAACAGTCTTTTCTAATAACATTATCTTAAGGCATAACAGAAACCAATATTTGTCAGTTTGTATAAAATGGCAAAGATTTCGTATTTCTCAGGCAGTAGTTACCGGCTATGCCACCAATGTAAAGAGGAGTTGGAAATAGTATTTCAGGAAGATTAGTCAAATGGTAAGGAAAATGGCGTACCTGCTTGACCTGAATATTTTGGAGAGTTTTTTTATCTTCACCTTTCTAAATGCTAATAGTAACGGTGAAGTAAGAGTGTGGCATAGTCTGTATTTTAACAGTGCAGATTTTATTCAAGTGAAAATTCATCATCTTTCTTTCAGTGCTTTGGAAAATATTTATTTGTTCTCTTTTTAGAATATTATTGCCAATTAAACTAAATACTCTTTCTGAAGTTGTAGACCTGAACAACCCAAAATACTATCTTTTTTTTTTCAAATTATTTTCACATGCTTATGTACTTTGGTGAACATGGCTTTTATTGAGAAAGCATAATTCTAATTCTACCTCTGTAGTCTCATTGATTTGATTATGAGATGACTGTCTCCTGTGTTTCATGGACACTTCTTGGCAGCAGCTGGATTTGTTGATTTCTCCATCAAACTGGGCTACTATTTTCTCAGATCTGTGAATCTTTAAGCAAATGTAGCAGCTAGATATCTGTGAGCAATGACAGTGCAGCAGGTTTATGTCCTGGGTTTTGAACGTCTGGTAGAAATTAATGCAAGATTTTTGCCTTGTAAAAAAATCTCTTAAAACTGTTGCGATATTTATTTATATTCTGTTTCAAGGCCAACAGTTCAAAAGCCAAGAGATTATACAAAGGAGCCAATGGCTGTATAAATATAGAATCTTTTTATTTGGGGGTTAATAGATACAATACAATTTTTGACTACATAAGAAAGCAGAGTTTTCAGTGCATACATTCTTCAGACAGACAGGAACAGGGCAGACAAACATTCCTTAGTGTTTTGGGTATTACATGGCACTTAGTTTATTTTATTTCAGTCCCTGTTTTTTGGGTTTTCCCTGTTTTCATGAGCTGCTTTAACAGCTCGAGGTCTAAGGGAAAATTGTAGGGCAGGACAAGGGGACACTGCTCCCCGCATTCCATGTGAGCCTTCCTGTAACCAGGGCCCCTGTGGCATTATGTTTGCTTGGGGTCCCGTAGGGCCCATTCTAGCAGGGTTTCTGTGTTAACACATTATGAAACCAAACATACATCCGACAAACAAGCCTGCGCTTACGCTTACACTTACACTCTAGACATGCTCTAACCGATTTGTGGTAGGATCAAAAATCTTGAATGCTTCCCTGAATTTTACTTGCATAACACGGTGCTGGTGTCATTACATAGGCAAAATTCCTTCTGTTTTTTTATGGGGTGATGTGAAAACAGGAATATGGATCCCAGGGTTCGGCCTGGAGGGACTAAGGAACTATTGGTCCCTTCTGTATTTTCCATCCACTTTATCATAAGAAAAAAAAAATACAGGCTGAGCTCTGAACATCCTGCTGCTCCTGGCTAGCTGCTATTCTCAGGAAAACCCTGCAGTGCTTTACCTGGCTATGGAGCTACCAACTAATGATGTTTCCTTGTAAAAGCTTGGCATCCTGGTGCTCTCCAATGGGTGCTGTACGGAGCACTGGCCCAAGAGCATAGCCTCGCTGTGGGGATAGGGCCACAGGAGAATTTCAGAGCAAGATGGGACAGGACAAGGCAGTGACAGTGTTCAGCATTGAGAAGACAAGTCATAAAGTGTTGACTGGCCAGTTACAGGCTTAAATGCCTACAGACATTCCCACATGATAAAGAAGGCAAATACAAGGAGTAAAGTGCCTGGACACCCTACATTATTCTAGGCAATTGTCAAACAAACTGAAGAGCAGTGTTCATCTTAGTGTGAAGCAGAGCAGTTAATCCCAGCAGGCAACCAGGAGAATTTAAACCTGCAGGCAGCCTTAAATAAAAGCCTCAATTTTTGTTTTGTTTTGTTTGAGACTATTACTGAGAAAGACTTGGTATCTGACCTTTCTTAATATCCTGGGTAGATGGTGTGGATGCAGCATCCCAGTGAGGATGAGGATGACTTGGAAGAATCAAAAAGAAACCAAATTGTTGGAGAAAGAGCTAAGAAAATGATGAGATTCGGATGGATATACAAAAACCTTTGACTTGCTCCAAGTCAAATCAAATAGTGAAATAACAGAAGAGAAAAAAAGATTCTTCTGATCAGCGAAGGATACGGAGAGGCTTCCAGACAAGGCAATATGAACTAGTTTCTCTTGCTTAACTAGAAACATTTTTAAGGTGAAAAAAAGCTTGCTTTAGATTATCTAATTCAACCTCTGCAAGAACAGAACGCACAGGCAGTAGCAGGCAGTAGCTTTATACCTGCTCTTGGTCAAAAGGCAGAGAAAACCAATTGGAGGGACTGTGAAAAACATCAAGTATCAAGAAATCCATGGAAAGCAGAGAAAAGAGGAGGTAGGAAACCAGGCTGTCATAAACAGCAGCCTGAACAGTAGCATGCAGGGAAAGGCACCTTATCCTTCCTTGGACCTCTACGTGACGGGTGACTGTGGGGAGAAGATACTGCTTTTCTCCCATAAGCGCTGGGTAACTTTGCTCTAACTCGACGGGGTCTTGGGAGAAACGAGCAGTAGGAGGAAGCCCTGTGAAGGAAGAAAAAGGTACTTGCTAATCTCAGATGGCACCAAGCTCACTAAGGTTCGAAAAATCAGGTGGCTGACAGGAGTCAAATAGGAATCCCTGAGAAGACTGAAAAAATATAATCAAATGTAACATTTGGCCCCTTCTCTTGCTCTAGCCAACAGACCAGTCTTGAGGTAAAACAGAGGCAGCAAAACTCCTCTCCTTTACCTTGAGCTGCATGGCGACACTTTCAGGAATGAGATAAACCTGCCAGATGCCTCTAGATCCCTGTTTCCTAACGGACACACTAAATACCAATTGGGAATGAGAGAAAGCCAGAGATACTTCCAGCCTAAAGGAGCACTGCTACGACACAGCACTAGTAGGGTACTGTAAACTGGAGCCTGGCCTGCAAGCATTAGTGAAATGTTTAGTAAAGACACATATCTGTTATATGAAGGTATCTTTTTCTCATTCGACTAAAATGTTACAAATATTACCACATAAATGAATTGCTATATTTGTGTCTACTGGGTAAACTATATACATCATTGTAAGAAAAGAAACATAATTAAATTAAGGGAGGAAAGAAAAGGACGAACAAAATATTAGTAAATAAAATAGAAGACATATGTTCAATAATACTTTTCAGGCAATATTTTTGCTTGTTTTGCTTTGCATTTACCATAAGTAGGAGAAACCTTCCACTCAGAATAAAGGGTGGAAACAGCTGCCCAACCATCAGTCCCTTGCCATTTTCAGAAGACTTGACAGCGAACTCTATGGGTTTGGAGGGTATTGGTGTGGTCTGGAGATGTGGATGGAGCTCAAGAGAGCCGTTGACTTTGATGGAGCTCAAGACAGCTGTTGACTTTAACACCCTGCAGAGTAGCCTTCAGTTCTTTGGAGCTGTCGATGCAGCCAGTGTTCTAAAATGCATTGCGAGCACATGTTTGCCGACCATCCTGCCTGGTGTAGGAAAGGCTGCTGTGGCGCTCGGTGCTCAGTCGGAGTGTCCTCCTAGCTCCCACTCTGGAGACACCCTTCCTATTCCTCTGGTTGAAGGGAAACTTCTACACCTTGTCCTTGATAAACAGGGAAGAAAAGAGACTCGGCTCCCTTGGAAGCACACAGAGGTCACACAGCAGTTTCCCATTCCTTTCCAAAATAGAGAGGGTACTTGCAGGTTTTCCTCTGTACGCCTCTTATTTTAAAGTTTAAACACAAATGTTTTTACACAGTTGCTTTCCTAAGCTACAGACCAAGGCACAATAACGAACCATCTCACACAGATGCCTTTGACTGTACAGCCAGACTGTATGCAGAGCTTTTTACATTTTGCCATGTGAATAAATTATTCCCAGAAGTGATTTACTATTTGATGAGATCTATAGATAGCCGATTTCCTATCTGATGAAAAACTGCTACAATGAGCTTACTAGGCTCACCAGATTAATTATTTTTCCAGTAGTTTCTTCTGTGGTTTGACCAGCTCTAGCTAATACATAGGTACTAAAATACAAACAAGTGCAAAAATGACCATATAGCAACTACAGACCACAACTTTTTAGCAGGTCCATTATAAAGGAGGGACTCTTGAGTCACTGCAGGGGATTTCTTCACCAGGTTGGTTGTGAAGCTGAGGAGAACCAGAAGTGCAGGTCCCAAGAGCCCTTTCTTCAGATGCTTTAGCATTCACAGTTAACATGGTGTGGGGTCTGGAGGGTTCTTTCCCCTTTGGTAATACCTGAGGCTTTTTTTTTTTTTTCCTTCATATTTATTGCAATGTAATCAACTTAACTGATCATCCAGAAATGTTTTCTTCACTGCTGCATTAGTATTTAGGCTGTCTTCACCAAGGCAAAATGATTGCTTTGCAAGCATTGGAATTTTTTTCTTTCACAGCACACTGAATGACAAGAATTATTTCCTTAGTGCTGTGAGTAGGACGGGGTGGGCATGGGACTTGGCTGTGTCTGCTTGCACACCAGCAGTCCCTACTGCACACAGCTTTTGAGTGCTGGGGTAACAAACAGCTTGAATTTCTCAAACGTGAAGATTTTTGATCCTTCGGTCTGTCTGATTAGCATATGAGAAAAGCTTTGACTCAAGCGTGAAGGGCTTGGACACAGAGGGCATTGCTTTTCATAGCAATATTTACCTTGGCGAGACAGTCATGGACAAATATGTATCACATATGCTCACAGTTTAGCATGGACTTGTATTTGCAAGATCAAACTGTGTGGCATCTGCGATGGAAACCAGAGGAAGGAAGAAAAAAAGGATCTGTCTCCCAAAAGGAAACACAACATTTCTGCTACACTGCTGGTGCCTTGAGAGAGTATGCACATGTGCATGTGCAAGACTGTTCTTAGGGTGTTGCATGTACACTCACAAAAACATGTGCACGTATGCCAGGAAATTTGGTTTATTTTACCTTAGCAGACTCTTACTTAAGGCATTGAGGATGCCTTGCAATCATTAAAGATGCATCTCAATCAAGGTGCATCCCAAAATAAATTGCTAGTTTGACAAGGAGAAAGCTCAGGGAAGCAGGTTTAGTCGTAGTGTGTGCCCCACAAGCCTAAGAGAGCAGCCCGGACCTTGCTGTATGGGTGCTGTCTGCGTTGTGCATTTTAAGAATGAGTTCTGGGAAAATACATTGCAAATTGTATCAAAAATGTTTCGGGTATTTCAAGACCGTTTAGGCGGGGTGAGATGCTGAGTTAAGAAAAATGTTGTAATTTTGGATTTTCTCCAAAACCAAAATGTTAGCATTTACAGTTGTTGTTTTTGACTGATCCTTTACAGCACTGTGCTGTATAATCCTTGCAGGTTGCATGCAAGGCCAGATGGATGACTCCTGCTTCCAGACTAGCTTGATGTGACTCTTGGTGACTCATACAAAGTAAAAAGTGAATGAAGGAACTTCATTCCTTGTAATGCGTGGGAATTACAAGGAATTGCAATGACTAGTCCCAGTTAGGGGAAGGAGGAGAGGAAGCAGCTCTGGGCTGCAGCTCCTATTTATGATTCTGAGAGGCAAAAATTCAATGTATTACGTATGTTGCACTAGGCCTTTAAAGGTAGCAAGATGGGAGCTCCTAAAGGGTTTCCAGGCACATCAGAGATGTGCCAGAAGAAACACGTGAACCAGGGTGCCATCAGATTTCCCTTCTCCTTCTCCCCAGCCTCTTTCCCCAGGCACGGAGGTGTATGAGAATTTAGCAGTGTCGAGAGAGGCGCAAGAGGCCGTGGATCAGCTCAGGCCCGTTACACTGGAGGGGCAGAGTAGTGAATGACGGAGTTGTAATCTGGAGGTGGGCTGTGGCATTCCAGGTTTGGATCCATAGGAAGGAGAACAGAGTCTTCCAGTGTGAAGTCCATGGTGTCCTCTTCAGCCTGGACAGCTGGCTGGTATTTGACGGCCTCACGCTCGTGGTCAGATAGTATGGATTCCTTGCTCTTGCTAACAGCTCTCCGCCTGTTGAGAACAAAGTGTAATATACTGATGCTGTCTTCACAAGGGTTTGCTTCCTTCTATAATTAATGGTCAAAAATAATTTTAAATATATAAAAATCATTTGAGTGCAACTTTGCAACACCAGTAAGACAGTGACATTTTACATATTGGATTATAAGGGAACTGAATTATTCCAAATAACTCGATGTATCAAAGGTAGATTTGAAACTGAATCCAGAGGTCCTCATGCCATGTCTATTTAATTTACCAGTTTTCACCTTAGTTATAAGTGTTCCTGTCCTATACATAAAAGAATATTCTCTTTTGTTCTGACACAAGTCAATAAAATCTGACTTTTCTGAAATCAAAACTTAAGGCTATGGCTTTTCTTTAAGTATAATAAAAGATGAATTACTGACTAATCTCTGATAGACTCTAATTTGAAGTAATACTGAAAGCAGGAGTGTATGTTGAACAAGGCACTGTAGGGCAAAAATGTCTCTCATATTCTTTAGCCCTTTAAAATGACTCTGCAGCCAGCCACTGAAGAGCAGTGCTTCTCCACGTTATAACCACTGGCCTGTGACTGATGTTATTAAAAGAGAGGTGGGTCTCATTTTCTGCTGTCTTCTCTTATTATAGGTGATGCAGGCAGTGGGAGAGAAGCAACGTTACAGCAACCCCAATAGAGAAAGCTGGAGAGCCCTGGAGAGGATTCATATCATGTGGTGACCTTGAGAAAAGGTAAGCGTTGTGAACAAAAAGACTCTTTCTGTTACAGGCTACCATGAAAATCATGATTTTTTAAGCCTAGTATCTTCAACTTGAGGAATTTTATGGAAGATTTCTGGATAATTTAGAGCTTGTTCTAATAAGGGTCCCAACCTGAGAATGGTCTTTGGAGCTTCTCTGCTTTGCTTGGGACGATCTAACCTGCATCTCTTTGAAATAAGCCACACTCACAGACTGACTGTGGCACTGCTCATGTGTCTGTTCAGCGTGACTCATGAATGTGCCTGGGAAAATTTAAAATTAGACAGTATTCAAGCACTTTGTGTCCCTCTTTCACATGTGTTTCAAGAAGCATAAAGTTGCATTCTAATGACCCTAAAACAAAATCACATAATTGACAGTTCATTAAATAATCATATTATTCATTACAATTATTTTATTTGTTTGTATTGTTGCAGCGCCTAGTAGATCAGGAATCCAGAGTGCTGGGTGCTTTACAAAGAAGGCAAAGCCAGTTCCTGCCCCAGGAAACATAAAACAATAGCTAAGAAACAAATGCAGTAATTGGAGGAAGGGGGACAAAAGTGGTGAATAAGAATAGTAGGTCCAAGACACAAACTATCTGCACTGTTGTGATTTGTAGATATTACAGCTGAGAAAACCACTGCAGACTTAAGAGCATTGCAGACTTGATGCTGAGTATGATCAGCACAGCTCTTTTCACTTGAAGGGGTAAATAAATATGTCCTGCTATGTTATTGAGGAAAGCAATGCCAAGCATGACAAATGCAAAGACCCAAGGGAAAATAACGCCCTGTGCCAGCATCCTGCAGAGCACTGGAGCCCCGAATGTGGGAGCTGAGCTCCGTGCTGAGAGATGCTGGCCTGAAACCATGTGAGAACGTGGTCTGGAGGAGCTGTGAGGCATTAATCCAGCTTTGCAGGTCTGGGAACGTCCCATCGAGGCTGAATCTGCTTGAGCAGGGGGGTTGGACTGGATGATCTCTGGAGGTCTGTTCCAACCTAAACCTTTCTGGGATCCTGTTTGAATCGTGCTTTAGATGATGTTACCATGTCTTTAGAAGCTGGGTTATCTTGCCTCTGAATCTGGAACTTGCCCAAAGCTTCATGTTTCCAGTGAGCTGCCGGTAGCCTCAGTCTGGCTGACAACTGGTGTTGGTATCTTCATTTAACATTTTGTTATTTCTGGAAAGGTCATGAGTGTGCGCAGATAATGCAGTGCGTTGGCTGGGGTGAAACACTGGTTTAGGAATCTGTTTCCAGCCATATTTAACAAACTGTAGTGTCCCTCTGTGAATCATCCCTCCCTGTAGTTCACTTCTTGGGGAAGTCTGTGGAGTAGTGATATTCTGTATATCATAGTCCATGAACCCATTCATTCAATTAGCCATGAGCTAATTGAGATGTTGAGCCAAAATCAGACATAAACAGCTGTAACTCTCATCAGGTGCAATGAGAGTTTGGCTGCTTTGTAGTGGCCTGATTTTAGCATGAGATGGTGGCTCTTCACAGAGTATTTGTATCTCCAGCTTGGCCCCTAAGAAACGAACCCAGGACTTCTGTGTTGTAAGAGCCAGGCAGCCATTTCTTACACCTCTAGAGTAAACTGGGGTTTAAACTAAACTTCTAGGATGCTAAAACAGAGATTACAGATTTAGGGCAACATTACTGCACTCCTAGATCTGCCCATCCTGGGTGCCAAACCTGGATGCCAAAGCAGAAAACGGAAAATATATAGTAACCCTGAGAGCTCCAACAAGGTACCACTTTCTCTGTAAATAACTTCTTCCCCTGCCTAAGCAACAGAGCCATCACTTTGTTCCATTGCTTATTTATATATTTTTCATTTTGTTGCTCAGTCCTATTGACTCAAATTGGGCAGTTCCATGCATGCTCTGACTCCTAATCTGTCAGGTATTAAAGTTGTCAGTGGAGACAGAGAGAAGCTTGAAAATATCTGTTTAACTTGGCCCCCCGCCTGCATGTCTCAGAGGGCTGGAGAAAAGAAATGTTATTAGGGTTAGAGCCATGTAGACTCTCAGCAAGTGTTCCTGTGTAGGTTTCTGCCCCCTTAGGTCAGGAGATCAGATCCGGGAATGACTCTGCCCATCACTGAAATCATGCTGGTGTTTGAAGAAAGACTCCTCAACACTGACATTTAATATTTGCTCCAATGACAGAAAGCTGATGAGTTAGGCCAGAAGTAAGTTTGGTCATTAGCCATCTTACAGTAGACCAAAATGCAATGAACTTTCAAAACTGTTCCTTTCATTCTATATACATTGCCTACATTAAAGCTATCCAAGGGTCTTTGCATTTTCCCCTTAATGCTCTATATTTACCGGCACTTCATTCTGCTGTTCCTGCTCAGCAACAGAGTATTGTGCATATGCTTGGGGAGTGTGTTGGGAAACTAGGCTGCAGCTTCCCTCTTCTATCTGCCCTTGAAATCCCATTTGCTTCATAGAAGCTGCCACACTGAATCAGACAGCGAGGCCATCCAGATCTTGCCTCCGGCACTGGTCAGTACTTGATGCTTCAGAGGGAAGCAAAAATCCCTCTGTGCTCTGAGCCAATTGTACTGTCCTGCAGACGAGGGCAAAATCCTCCCTGAGCCCCACAGATGAGTCTTTTCTGACCCACCGCATTCAATTTGATTAATCATGGGATTATGTAGCCACAGAAGCTAATAGTGGTTACATAATTAAATAACCTTGTTAAAAGTTAGCCATTATTTGATTCAGTGCTTTTCCTGGATTGACATTTCACACCACGACCAATCTGAACACTCACAATTTTGTCCTTGCAAGAACATGTGTCATTGAGAGCAGCATAAGGGAAGAGATGAGAATCTGAGCACTGTCATTCCCTGACCCCCTTCCCGGTGTGCCCTTTTGTACGCAATGCTGCTTGGGGAAACACGGTCACAGGAGGTGGGGCTTCAGCCTTGTTTCATACAAGGTACAAAACTAGGGAAAGCACTGCAGGAGCTCATTCAAAAAGGTTAAAAGAACAGACATCAGGTGCAGCAACTAAGAGTGACATTGCTAATTACCAGCAAATCCTCCTACTCTTCAGGCTGTGTTTCCATAGTGTCCCTGAGCTTGGTCCCAGTGTTGAGTTTCTTAGGTATAAAACCAGATGGTGGAGAGAATTGTATGAAGGAGCCTGCCTGGGCTCCGTGCCGTCACACACACGGGCAGTGTGGCTGCGTGAGGCTGCGATACTCTTGGTAGGTCTCATGACTCACCACAAGCTTGGGCAAGCGCCTTCTACACTGGTGCGGGCACTGAGATCCCTTTGCAGTCCCCATTTCTTCTGTGCTCTGTCAGATAATCTGGTACTGATGAATCTGGAAAGAGTAGTAACTAAACTAGGCAAAGGGAGACAGCTTGAATATTAAGTAATGGTTCACAACCATTTTTAGGTTTTCCAGAGAAGTGTCGAAGTTGTTTAGAAGACGGCACAGAGGATGATCCTGAAATAGAAAGCCTAAATGACCTACTGAGACTTTCTCATCCCACTCCATGAATCACGACTTTGGTTACAAGTAGAAAAATACTGAAATCACCAAAAAGGGTGATTTCACCAGGGTTGTGTTTTTTTTATGTGAGAGGGAGCCAGTTTCTAATAGCTTACATCTCAGGGTCAGTGTCTTGAAGGGGAACACGGAGGAAGAGAGATGGCTAACGAAACCACCCAAGCCAGGGAGCAGCTCTGGTACAAGGTGCAGCTCTTATTCCCAGAGCTGTGGAGCTGCTTTTATTGCTTTGCAGGAACTATCTTGCCCTCAGTAGGAAAAGCTAATGGACCCTTATGTCCATTTAGAAATCCTGGACCTGTTTGGAAGCGGTGTTAGGGAAGATGAGAAATTGGGCTGAGCCTTGCCAAGTATAGCAGTTTGTCTTATGGCCATATCTTGTAATAACATGTAGCAGCTTCAGGGCCTTATAACTGCTTTCATAGGTATTTAATGAGGCACAGAATAACATGATTAATTTTTTTCATTTTTCTCTGCAATGAAATAAATAGAAGGGTTGCTTTTTCCTTTAGCAGTTATGATTGATTCACAGTTTGCTTTAATACATTCTGCAAGGAGCACCGCTTGGTAGGAATTCAATACTTGGGTCCCCTCTGGCAGTACCAGTGCATCAGTGGTCCATGGCCAGGGGAGGCTCAGGGGGTTAGGATCAGGAATTCAGTGTTCTGAAACCTCTCTAAACCCAAAATGCAGCTCAGCTGAAGTTTTAACAGGCCTAATTGCTTATGTGTCTGTGACAAAGCTGAGCAGGCACCTGAAATTCAAGCTACCCAGTAGGAAAGTCTTGAACACCAGCTCCAGCCTTGAAAAACAAGGGAGATGAAGAGCACTACAGTCAAACCCAAGGTGGGAACCACAGCCTTTCATACCTCTCTTCTGGGTCCTTGCCACTACAAGCATCTAAAATAACCCTAGAAAAAAATCCTCTTACATAACCCTTCAAATTCTTACTGATTCCATTTCTGTATGTTTTGGAAGCTCTGATCAGGTCGCCGGGCAAGGTACCACATGACACTGCAATAATGACATTTGTTACCCCAGTGTGCTAAAACTAACTGCTGCTGTGAGCTTATTTCCAATTTTCAGTTTTGTGAGATGCTGCAACAGGAATGTAGCCTGCTCAGCTTGGTGATGTTTTCTTTGGGAACCTTGTGGTTGGATGCGAATGCCTGATGCTTCTCTGCAGGGTCATTTTGTTTCCATATTGCTGACTCTTGCTCAGGCTCTGCTGAGCTTTGGCAAAGGCAGAGCCCCCAGGGATGGGATCTGCAGTGTCCGGAGCCTCGGGCACATCCAGCCTTGCTCCGCTGTGGTCAAGCGGCTGTGCCAGAACCAGGCAAGTCACTTGACAACAACTGCGGATCATCAGATCGCAAGGGGACACAGGGAGGACAATGAAGCAGATAGAACCTATTATAATTTTAAACAATAACTTGATTAAAGAGTCTCTGGGAGAATTTTAAAGCAGTGCTTGGCAGCGGCCTGTTAATATTATGAGATGAAACCTGACACCAGAGTCATCCCATCGTCACCTGCCCTCCGCACTGAGCATTTCCTTGAACGCCAACTCCAATGTCATTAGCCTGGTCACTGAGGCTGTCTCTCACCTATCTACAGCTGGAGAAACTGCTTGGAGCTCAGACTCCTGCCCAGGCCAGAGTATCAGCTTCATCTGCAGTAAACTCTTGACACTGGTGTTGATGGGGTGTGTAGTGTTGCCAAATTTTAGAGTCGATAGGGAAATGAGTGCAAAATAAATAAACAGCAAACTTTTTGGCAAAAATAATACATGTAGCCACCCTGGTTTAGAAAACAGGCGAAGCCTTTGAACAATTTTGTGTTAGACAAGAAAGGCCCTTTGAAAGAGATCCAGGGTAAATGTTTTTGATAGAGAGATACACAATTAAGAAAGGTGACTTTATCGTTCACATTAAAGCAGCCCTCTCCTCTGACCTCTCCTATGCATTTAGAGGCTCTTCCGTGTGCTTGTTAGGTCTATTTTTCAAATTAGCAGTGTGGGAGGGCCAAGGGGTGACATGTCCTGAGACAAGAGGGCATCAAGACACACTATGATTAATATGTAAGAAAATGTTATTTGTACCAAGATAGTCTGCAGGATCATTTCAGACAAACACTGACAAAAAGACGCCTCAGCTGGACCTAAAGCCCTCAGCAAAGGATCTGGCCAAGAAGACACGATCCTCTGCCCGTTCAGTGGTAACTAAGTCCTGGGAATGAGGAGGAGACAAGCAACTTGCGGCAGGGTTGGCTTTTATAGCAGAGCTTTAAGATGGTCCTTCATGGTCTGGCTGGCACAAAAGTGTCAAGTGTCTTGGGATGGGATCCCTAAGGCTGAGTCAGCTGTAGGCAGGAAGAGCCCCAGGTGGTTAGTTGGACTCGCTGAAGGCAGTGGAGCAGGGCTGGCACATATTCACTCCCAGGGGGCCCCTATCAGCTCAGAATTTTCCAGGAAATCTCAGAAGAACAGGCCATTAGGGAATTCTGTGTCTCTGCTTCTGTTTGGCTGTTGATTTTTCTGGTATTCAGCAGAAACCTTGTAAGGGGGAAGACAGGAAGCTTTCTTCTGCCACTATTCCCTCCAACTATTTGTCCAAACAGTGGAAAACTGAAGGGTGGAAAACATCAGTCAAAGGTTTTTCACGGAAATCTTTAGAAGGACAAATCTTATCAGGAAGGTTGTTTCCCTATGTTTTTTGGGTTTGTGTCAGCATGACGTTATGCAGAAGAGCAAGGTAAATCAGGCCTCAGGGCAAAGCAGCTTGATGTTCCTCCTGTGCAGGCAACTCTCTGGAGAGCTGGTGCCACTTGGTCTCCTTAGCAATGCCCGGTGCTGTGCAGACACTCTTAGCATGTCCAGAAGACCCTTAGCTAGACCTCCACTAACCCTCCAACAGCTGCAGCTTGCGAGCTCTCCAACACTGCAGGGATTGGGCTTTCCCTAATTGATCATCCCTGTCTAATGTAGAAAAGCTGACCTCACACTGACCAAGCAATTGACCTGGTGGGAAAGACACATTGACTTCAATAAGGAGGAAACAAGCAGAAACCTTATCAGCAGATTTCTTAGAAAGCCCTTGGTAATTCAGTTAATGTCTGATTAACTTACTTAATTGGAAGGACATGGAAATCCTTACTACAGAATTGTTTTTTTGAAAATTCAGTTATTCTTTGAAATTCTATGAGCTGACATTTGTATCTATAAAAGGGTTACTAGTTCTATTATACTTTCCTAGCAAGGTAGAAATAGCAGAGATCTATTTCATAACCAGGTTAATGCTCTGTGCTTGTGCCTGCTTGTATTTTGTGGGTTGTTAGAGAAAGACAAAAACTGGGGCCTTTTATTCTGTGGTGCTCTGTGTTATGAGTGCATAAGCATAAGTTGGCTAACTTTGTCATAGTCTCTATTTGGAAACCAAGCACAAAAAAGTCTTACAATTGTGATGATAGGAGGACTAAGGACTTTTCTGGATGACTCTGTCATATTTATGAAGGAGCAAATGCAGAGAGCAGAGTTCTGCTAAATATACTTGCTTTGCAGTGCTTAGACTCTCTTCTATGAAACATTGCTTCTTAAATTTTCTCACCTCCCATCGGCTGCAAAGGTGTCAGTCCTTCTTGTCAAAAGTTAGATATATCTTTGGTTGTTACAAGTATAATTATAAATGTTGTTCTATGGATTAATAAATAAAGTTAACATTTTCTTCCTTGAGTAAAGGAGAACACTTGGAGAGGCAATAAAGGGAAAACTAATGCAGCTATGTATATTCTCAGCTCTTTTGCTCCTGTCACTTGCCATGTGCAAAATACTGAGTCTCAAGAGATCAGACCATGAACATGAGGAAATCAGATTTACTAGAAAAAGGAGTTAAATTGGTTGAACACACATTATGTGCTCAAGGTCAGTGAGATGGGTTTTTGTTTTTATCACACAGTCAGCGTTTTTCATTATTCTTCCTGCAGTGTAAGTATGGCAATGCAGCTTTCCTTCCAGAGACCTGGAACCATGCTTTGTGTTCAACTTCTTTCTGGAAGCAAAGTTTAAATGATAGTTTTCATGATCTTAAAATACCTCAACCATGGTCTTTCTATTATAGTATTGAAATCCAGAGCTGCTTCTCCTTCTAGCCTGATTAGATAGTCTAACAGTCTTTTTGGGGATTGGAACCAGAAATAAAATTGAAAAATTCAAGAGCATTTATTGAATGAAACACTGGCTTCAAAACAACATGCAGGAAATACTCACGCTAAAGCCATGATTCCGTAGGGCCAAGAACGGATTTCCAGACGCTTTGGGCTTTTTATCTCATCAGAAGTCAACACCATCCCACTATCTGACTCCTGTGTAGCGAAAGGAGAGAACATCAGCCTTATTTTAATATTCAGACTGACTGAAATAGAACCAATAATCAGAGTGATCAATAAATAAAAAGCAAGTTTTTTATAAATGGTTTGGTAAGGGAGCAGTTGCCAATAAATGTCAGGAAACTGGTTTGCAGTATGTATAGTAAAATCTTAAGTTGAATAGTCAAAAACTCAAGTTAGTAACAGCAAGCACTTCTCTCTTTTTTATCTTGGCTATTTCCCCTTAAAATATATGGGTCTAGAAATAATTTACCTGAATTGCTACTTTTCATTTAGCTTACAGAGAAATTATTAGGAAAAATATCATCAGCGATTACAGATAAGTAGCACAAGTACAGGAAGGTGTAGTGCAGTACTTCAGCAGTTCCCGGGCAGCTCTTTGAAATAATGACCTAATCAGTATTAATGTCATGGTATTTAATTTAATTATAGTCATACAAGTGCATTTACTGTGTCCAAAAGTAGATGACACCACAATTTTGCTTTAAAAGATCCCTGTTGCATTCCCACATTCACTGCCGAGCTGTTAGGGTGTTATCCTTTTCTGGAATTTGGGGAAAATTCTCCCTGTGTGGATGGGTGTTAGAAATGCCATGAATGAGGAGCACTTTGGAGAGCAGCGCTTGGGATGGCCACAGTAACCTCATGGTGGTACCACATCTCTCTAGAAAATGTCTTTGAATGAGGAATGGAGTTCTGTCCTGCAAGAGGGAAGAGCCAGAGAAAATCCAAAGCCCCCTTTTCTGTGCTAGAAGCTTTCCTGAGGGCTCCTTGCTTCCTCCCTAGACTTCTACCTGCTTCCAACATGCATCACAAGGTTTCCTCCTCTGTGGCACTGAACACGACTCAAGATAAGTAGTGTGGAGTGCGTATGACACTGAAGCCAATCAGCACCTCAACCGTACAGGAGATTCAGGAGCTTTTTTCTTTTTTTAAAATAAGGAAGGAAAAATAGCAAAAACCCTGAACACCCTTGGAACCTGTAATTTCAGAGGAATCCAGTAAACAGAATGGCCCTTCTGCAACAAAACAAGCTCTCCACAGGGGTCAAAGCAAAGCATTTCAACTGCCTGCCCCCTGCAGAGCCCTTAACTGAGCAATGAAACTGTTCTCCTAAGGTGGAGAAAATCCAGCGGTAGAGCCCTCTGAATCAGGTAAAGCAGGAACACGAATGTTGGTCCTGTCTGTCTGAACTGAATGTCCTCATCACCAAGCTGTTGGCTAGCTCAGCAATTCTGCGCTGGACACACTTGCACCACAAGGCTGTGTTTCAGTGAAGTGCAACTTTCTTACGGGGAAAAGAAACATATATTGAAATATATTCCTGACCAGCTGTAACATAAAGCTCATTAGCCTGATCAGAGCTGGAATAATCGTGCACAAACTTCTCTTTAAATTATTGATTAAACAAAATGCAGATCCCTCTTTGTTCTTGTACAGACTTACGTGTGCAACCCTACAGCCTAAACTTCTGCTTGATTTAAAGCTTTTTTTTTTTTTTTTTTTTTTTTTTTTAACCAAACACAGCTTGCAAAAGCTTTAGTAACTGTTTCTGGTGCTGATGACAACTGATGTGTGAAGCTGGTGGAGAAGGACGCAATCGCCTCACTTACCTCATGCTTCACTTTCTCCTTTTCCACTGGCACCTCATCAAAAGTCTTCACACTCAGTGGTCGCTTCTTGCTGTTGTTACTGAAAGCAAGAAAGTTGAGGGGTCAGCATGAAACCCAAGCAGATGCTGCAGCAGTTGGTAGCTCAGTTCCCATTGCAGACACAGCTCAATTTCCATACCAGACTTCCTTTCATCTCTTGTAACGAATAAGCAATGCCCTGACAAACAGTATCCAAATATGTATTGGGAAAAATGACCATCTTGGAACTCCTGCTAGCATCTACTTATTTATTCCATCTTCACCAGAGACACCAGTGGTTTATAAAGTCAAAATTGACCTCCCTGATTTTTTATTTTTATTTATTAAGTACAAAACACTGAGTGTCCGATAAAGGAAATTCCCTAGACCTACTATGTATTAATGATGAATGAAGTACCATAGATGCTGTTATGATTCTCCCAATACCTATTAGATAGTAATAATATGGCTCCAGCCATCTCTAGCTTTATTTTGCAAAAGGAGTGACATTGTCTATACCCTCTGTTGCACAGGAGCAGGTACAGAGGGGAACTCCACCCTTAAGGAAGATCACTTCTCCCAGCATCCTCCCCCAGCTACACAATCAGGGGAATGGATGGAATAAGTGGTACAGAAAGTGCAGACTGGGGCTCAGTCATCCCTGCTACGCAGGAGAGAGAGACCTCGGAAACTTAGTGGGTCACACAGAGAAGCGTCACAGTCGAGAGCCCTCAACCAAGTCAGACTCTGTCCCCTGGCCTCATGTCACGTGAGATGATCAGTCAGGAACGTGTCTGTCAAATTCCTTTAAAATGGTAGTTTTAAGAAAGGATGACACGTGGTCCCTGCTGTAGCTAATCTTTCTCTCTCCCCCATACACTTACAGATTTTTCTTACCCAGTTTCCACTGCACTCCAGCGGTTGATGCAGTTCAAATTTTCTTCCACTGGGCCAGTTTTGGAGTTAGATTCTCCATCAGGGCACAATGTGATGTTCAGTGGAATATAGTCTTTACCATCCTAGATAATTAATTATATGAAAGAAAACAAATCCAGGAAAGATTACTTTGCACTGCATCTCAGCTGTTAAAGGTTACATTCTGCAGAGCTTTACGCTGAGAAAGATCTATATTCTATTTTGATTTTACATTTTGATATTCGTTTGACATGGTTAGGATGTTCTTTGCAACATGTGGAAAGGAGGGCGTGTGGCTCTCCTCAATATTTGTTGTGTAGGAGGCTTTGCGTGAGCAAAATCAGTCACTTGGAAATCCACTAAGCAGAAGAGCTGAAAACCGTCTCTGCAGCTCCCATGCTCAGCCGCAATTAGCTCCTTTTCTCTTCCAGGCACCTCAGCCTGACCTATGGCTTCGTAGCTCTTCTTAGCACGGACCAGACTCCCAAATGTCCCTCATATGCGGCTCTGCGAAACAACAGTTACCCTGTGCTTGTCTATATATAAATGTATGTATGTGTGTGTATATATATATATATGCACCTCTTAAAGAGAGTTGCCTCTGCCACCCCTCCCAGCAGCCTCTCCAGTGAGTTTACAGCGTGTTCTCCTTAGTTCTGCTTCCTAAATGTGTGGCTATTCTGCCTCAGCCAGGCTGAACACAACTCCACTGATTTGCACTTCAGGAAAGCCATCCTCTGTGTTCCCGCTGGGATGGCCTCCTTGGGAATCGGGGGGCACCAATCTCATGGGCATCTCATTCTAAGTTTAAGCCACGTGCTCAGGAGTAGGGGGGGAACAACACGAAATCACAAAGCACTGATCGCTGATACAACCCTAATGGGTTTTGGACTTGGAAAAAGAATATTGCCCACATAAATAGATTTTTGCTTGTGTCCTGCTTAAGGATTACAGTTTAGCAAGAGCCAGTCCTTAATACTGTGGCTGAAAAATATTTTATTTCTTGACTTGACAGGAAATCGGTACTGTAACTTTAATGGAATTCCTTACACATCTTAATGAGCTGTGCAGCCTCACCACAGCACTGCAGTAATCCTTAGAACTGGCTCTTTGGTTAAGTCCTAAAAGTATTTTCCAACTTTCACTTTGCTTGATTTTTTTTTTAATTCTGAGAAGCAATTAAGTGCCCTGGTCCCTTATCATGCGTCTTATGTCTCCTTAATTTCCTTCGGTTGCAGTATAAAACTCTTAAGCTCTTCACAGGGCAAACTGGCCCCCTTTGCTTCACTTACTTAAAGTTGTTTACAAACAGGCAGGAGCTAAAGGAGAGTGTTGGGTTTCTTCTTAAATTAAATTTACAGTTATGTAACTGCCCTGGCTGTTTTTACTAAAGAAGAAAAAGTTGATTTAGCTATTATGAAATTAATAATTATGTAATTGGCTTTCTGAGGTTTAAACCACATCATTTTAAAGCTCCTAAGAGCACTGATGAACACAAGCTCAGAAAATGAGAAAGTTCAGACTAACTATTGGCAGTTGACTGTGCTGGCATCTAATTAAAATTGTTTGTGAGATAAAGCACTATTGTTCCTCTAAGGGGCAACTGAGCCCTTTTTTAATTAATGTACTGCAAGTTTCTGCTTATTATGGATGGATAAACATCCAGTTTTTCAATATAATCCCCTTTGAATAGGTAACATTTTCTTTACTCATCCCAGCAGCCATAGTCCTTACGACAGCTATTACGAAGTCAAATCTTGCACTACTGCTCAACGTAGTCTTTAACCTGTGCACATGCATGTGTATATATCTATATATGTACACATTCGTTTAAGCAATGTTTGCGTTGCTGTACCTGCTGTACGTTGGCTTGAAGAAGGTCTCCTAAGCGCTCCACGAGCTCAGTGAAGGTAGGTCTCTCTGTGGGCACTCCATGCCAGCAGTCCAGCATTGTTTGGTAGCTGCATAAACACACAGCAATTAAAGAAAAAGAGGATAAGATCTGTGCTTGCAAGCAGTTTCTTACTGTTACTGCTCGTCTTGGTCATCATTTGGACAGTTTGGGATAAAACCAGGTTCAAATCTGCTTGTGTTCAAATTCAATTCTATTTTCCACACAGGATGTTCTTTCCTTCTATATTCCTGTTTCATTTCAGCCAGCAGATTTTATTCTCACCTATCTTTGAATTTGAATGATGGGCCCCACTGATGTCGCTGAAGTGGATTATAGTTGTGGATGCCTAATTTCTGTCTGGAAAGCAAGGCAGACACAATAGTCTCCTGAACTGAGATTCACAAGCTGCAACGGATGTTATCTGTCAGTCCCCTTGCTAGGCAAAAGTCACAGCTTGCTCTTTCTTTAGCACTGGTCTGTGGTATCAGGATACCAAGATTTGCACAGCCAAAACATTTACTAAAGGCAAGTACAGAATATATAGCTGTCATCTGATGAGATGACAACTTCCTTATCTTCACTTAAATACACTGTATTTTGTGTTACTTGAATGGCATTTATTAGCTCTTGGTACACCAAGAGGAGCTCTTACACTTCTGGAGTAGAGTACTCAGGAGATCTCATCCGGGTTCCTTCTTTGAGCCGGCGACAAAAATCTTCATCTATCTGCACTCCAGGATACGGTGAGGCACCTGGCAGAGAGACCCAGAACATCTCAGTCACTGCTGCCCACTCCAATGAAATAGCCACAGTCAGGGCTGAGGGCCAGGAATGCCAGTTCAGCTGGCCCACAGGAATCTCTCAAACGCTTCTTCAAGGTCAGGCCCACTCTCTTTCGGTGAGAGTAATATGCAAATCCTTAAACATCTTCATAAGTTTGACCCATCAAAAAATTAGTGAAATAGAGTGGTTTTTGTATTGATGGCATAACAGACAAATTGCCTACATCTTTAAAACATGGCCACTCTGATACAAATTCAGCCAGCAAAACCCTTTGGAAGGTGTGTGCTGATGCTGCCAATGCCCTGGACTATTCATTGCTCTATAGCAATGATTGAGCAGTCCCCAAAACTGCTGCAGATGCATCCAATCCACTAAAACCTCCCCATATGTTTTGGTTGCAAACCAAACTAGCTCTTTCTTTCAGAGATTTCAGTCATGCTCACTCCTCTGCATTCATAATGTTGCCAGGGTAGAAGAGAAATAAATGTTTTTAGTTTGAGATTTCAGTGACTTCTTGGTCATTCACCTAGTTTTTTACTGTTTATCTACCCTGCCTGTCTGCCAGCATCTTCCACTAAGTGAAGACACGTGAAGTAAATTAAGACCTGCTAATCACTTATTATTAATCCAGACCTCACAGGTAAAATTCAAGAATATCTGAAGCTGAAGCTAGAAATGTCCCTGAGCAGATTGCTGATGTGTCTGGAGCTGTGAAAGCTCTCCTCCCTCCTGCCCTCCTCAGCACATGCTTCAGCTGCAGAGCAAACCCTTCCTTTCACATTCTGGCACTCCAGAGGCTGGATAGTGAATCTGGAAGAACATTTAATCAGGTCTTAACACAGGAGGCTGAAGGGGATCAGGATCTACAGGCAGGCCTTGAGGAATCCGTGTATGATTTACTCTCTCTGATGTTCCTGCCTGATTTCCTGCACACTTTTTTTTCGCCAGTTTGGAAACACCGTCGTGTACTGTGCACTTGGGGGCACAACAAGTACAGCAGAAACGTTTTGGATGAAGAACTCAAAAGGATGCCAGAATGTGGCTGTGTGCAGAATTATTCAAGTCTCTGAATCTGACCACTCAATCTGCAAAACTGTGCGCTGGGGGCAAAACCACTGGCAGCTCCCTATGAGGGCATCTCAGCACAGCAAGCAGGCTCGGGTGACGCTCCGCACACTTAGCCACGGCACCTCTGCAATCCATTGGTGTGAAAAATACCATTGGAAGTATCAAATCACAGTATCAGACTGTTCCGTGAAGTTAGATAGCCTGGAAATATCAGGAAGCATCCTCCACTAAAGGAAGAGCAGAGCTGCGTAGCCTTTTCCTTTCATTTCCAACTGCGTGCTGTGATTTCGAGCCATTATATGCCATAGTTGACTGCAGTCATGTCAAGGAGGAGCCGTTCTGGCTGCGGCCTTTCTGACAAGCAGAAGAGCCTGTGTTTGGGTGAGGCTCACTGGCTGCCTCCTGCTCATGATCACAGCTGAGTTAGCTGGTAAGAACTAGACTTGCAAATACACTGATTGGGACTGATGCTCTTAGGACAACACTTGGTGAGATGGGATGAGGAGGGATGGGGAACTTGACTTGCTCTGGCAATCTGAGTTACCTTTCCATGATTATATCCTATGGAAATCAAAGGCAGTATTTTGGTGGGAGAGAGGACAGGGAAGGCAAGGAAAAATGATTCTTGAATGACTTGGTGGTGGTTTGTCTTTTGGCCAGTGCTAGCCTCCTACCAGCTGGAAGCAGCTCCGATCTCAAAAGCAGGGAACTAACCCCCCTTTTCCCCCTCCACTCATATATCATCTGCACTTTGCGATATGCCTAATAACTTGGATTTGAGATCCTGACATTCAGACATATGGTATAAGGTCTAAACATGACGTTTTCCTTAGGGGAAATCTGTTGCAAAATGCTCAAAGATGTGGCATGCACTGGATATGGTATCACTCTTTTGATCTTGCTTTTATTTCAGTAGGATAATAAGATGCTGATGTTTTACTGCTAGGCATTGCTTGTTGACATAATTACCTTTGATTGCCTTGTGAGTGCTGCACATTTACATTCCAGGAGACACTGACATTTTGTAATGCGTCGTGGAAGTGATTTCAAGATGTATTAAAAACTGCTGGCATTACCTGACATCAGGTGCTCTGACCCCATTTCAACAATTAATAGCAAAGCCTGCTGCAGAAGCAGCCACAAATCTAAATGATCAGTCCCTCGTGTTCACGTTTCCCTGGATCCAGTGGGCCAACCATTCCGGAGGGAGCTTGTAGTGCTTCATTCACCTTCCGACCCTGGCAGGACCCATGTCCAAACCAAACAGGGCATTTTGCTAGTCTCTATCTTTCTTTAAGAGTGCTAAGCCTGGAGGACCCGGTAAAAGGCAGCAGCTGTAGATGTGGGCCAAAACATACCCTGTAGCAACGACAAATAACTTTCCACCCCCTGGCTCCCAATGATCTGTAAAACTTTTACATAAGAGAGTTCAATCAGTGACACAAATCCTTAATTAAATATTTATCGTGTGAGCTGCAGATGTGAGTGGTGCCAAACCACAGACATGCCTGGATGAGCTGTATGAAAAACCCTCTTAGAGCAAATGAGTGGCTTTTGAATGCGTGCCACGAGTGGAGAAAGCGGTTTGTGATCTCTGTCCCAGGGAGGGCAGCGGCTCTTCCATGCATGGCAGCCCTGGCGTAATTTAGCGGCTTCCTCTGGATGCAGAAGAGGACTGGCTATTGTCGTAGCTGAGCACCTTCATTAAGAACAGAGGCCACATCAAATGAGAGGAAAGTAGCTAAATGATGAAAAACATTAATAATAGAGATGAATTTCAGTGAATATGCTATTATTTTTATTTGCTTTCGGTATTAAAGGCCAAATGATCAGAAGTTCACATCTGTTCAGCACCGTGAGGACCTTTAGGAATGGCACTAACAGTTTGCTTCCCAAAGTGGCCCTTGCCATTTATCAGCAGTGGGTTCACTTGGTTCCTTGGAGATGCCCACTGGAGATACTGTCTTCTCTGACCGCGCTTGTGCTTTCTGGTCCCTGCTCCTTAATCATCTGTTAGCACCGGCACGTTGCTGGTGCTTCTGGAGCTTCATCTTTCTGGGATATTTCAAAGCACAGGCAGCAGGTGCTGCCCTTATAAAGCTGTGGAGGTGGTGCCCCAGAGTGGCAAACTCTGAAGGTGTGTATATATATTTATGACTGAACTCCAGAGAAAGCCACAACTTCCACTTGTGTCTTTTAACCACTTGAGTGGGGACTTGCTCTGTCACATGCTGATATAAACTAGAGAAAAGCCCAAATCAAAGACTTGGACTGAAATCAGGTTGTGATCTTTGCAGCCAACCCTAACTAAAGCTTAGGATAAGAACAGCTCCAGACTTTGCATCCAGATCTAGACTTGGCATCTTGAGCCCAATCATTAATTTCAGCTGATCCGTGAACCACAGATAGCAGGGGATTACAGGGCTTGCTTTAAAATTCAGCAGCTTAAGCTCACAATGCTTCTTTTTTTATTCTGTCTGCAAATGCTGATTAAGAAGCCAGAAGCTGACATTCCTAAATTCCCTCCAGAAGAAAAGCCTTGCCACTCTGCAAGGAGAATTTGGGAGCAGCGTAGTCCAAGTATCTGTAAGGCTTGTCTGAATTTCAGGGCTTTATCTGCTGGACAGTAACCAGATCCCAGCGAGGCCCCAATTTCTAGCAGCACCATAAGGCAAATCTATGGAACGTAAAGGACAATATTACTGTTCTTTCAGGAACTTTGTGGCTTGCAAATGATATGGCCAGAAAAGTATGCAGTCCACCTGCATGCTGCCAAAATAACTTACGCAAAGTCTAGCCCTGGTTCCCATATCAATCCGATGGCAGCTCTTGCCAATACATTTTTCTTACTTAGAAAAACTTACTTAGATTTTGTGGAGGAGATAATGAAGCTGGGAGAAAGTGCCGTGCGGGCAAAACCCCTCGTGTTTCGCGGTCTGCCCTAGCAACCTCAGGCCACGAAGCCAGCTGCTTCGGGGGACATAAGGCTTGACAGGGAAATGATTTCATTGCTCTGGAAGAAATATTTTGCTCCAGAGCAACAGCAGTTTTTGCATTATCTCTACGCTCTGTTGGCCTCAGTTATTAAAAACGTCAATTCCAGGGTTTTTATTTTGTTTTGTTTCCTCGTCCCAATATTCACTGTATTCCTGCGCTTTGCCTGATGGAGTTCTCATTGCCTTCAATTCAGGAACTTTATTTTGCAACTGATATGCACTGTGCATTTGTACTAGCTGGGACAGAAACATGGCACCATGTTGTCTTCTTCTGTTAAGGGCTTTTCGCAACTATAAAGCCATAGATTAAAAAAAAAACAAAACACATGCTTTAAACCAATCTTACCTAGAGAAAATATTTCCCACAGCAGCACTCCGAAAGACCATACGTCACTCTGCGTTGTGTAGATTTTATCAAAAATAGCCTCTGGAGCCATCCATTTGAGGGGAAGCCTTGCCTAAGATTGCAGAAGACACAACATGTTGTGGTTGTTACCAGTCTGCCCCAGCCTGAGGGGGAGAAAAACTTGAGCTCAGCATTTCCCTTTCCTTCTACTTACATCTCCTTTCCGTACGTAGTCGGGGTCTTTGTAAATATCCCTGGCAAGTCCAAAGTCACAGATCTTCACCACGTTGTTTTCTGACAGGAGGATGTTTCTTGCTGCCAAATCTCGATGAATGCACTGTGGAGAAACGGGGGCAGGAGAGATCAGATGCTCTCCCGGGAATGGCTTAAGGCCTCCTCGGAAAGTGGAAAGGTAAAAGAGCTTTTGCTGGGAGCAGGTTAGAGTGGGAAGATACCTGTGGGAATCTGCTCTAGCTATACTGCAAAAGAGAAAGTAGCAAACAAGCTGAGAAAAGTAGTCAATTTTTAGACTTTTTCGATGTTAAATAACTTCCCCAGTTATCATGAGTCTAGGGCAGTGCCATTTTGGAGTTAATTATTCTGTAGCAAACTTGGGAGAGGTCCAAAAGGGGTCCCAAGAGGTCCAAAGCAGTTACAAAGCAGCAAGAGACACTAACTTGGCTGATAGCTTGCCATTAGTGGCAAGCAGGTATGCACTCCCTCTACACTTTTCAGAAGTACTTTTGCTGACTGTACTAGAAGGATCTTTCTCTATGACAAAGTTTTCCTGAATTTATAAGACAGTGCTGTGAATGGACTTATATTTTCACTCCTTCTATCTAAACTCACATTACAAATGCCAGTGCTTTTGGCCAAGAATATGTTGAAGACTCCCTCATTACTCCTTCCATGCTCCTTACTACATAATGGGGAAAGTTAACGTGATTTCAAACATCATATTACAGACACAAATAAAAGATTAATCAGTCTCAAAAGTATATTGCGATTCCTTCACATCTGATAGTCATGATTTTATGACAGAAGTTCAGCCCCAAAATTTTAGTAAGCTCACTTTTCTGGAGGCAAGAAACTCCATGCCTTTGGCCACTTGGAAGCTATAGCAAATCAGATCCTCCAAAGTCAGGGGCCGCTTGTACAAATCCTCAGCATCTAGGAGAGATCACAGACACAGCAAGGCAGTAGAGCAGCAGCTCTCAAACTTCACCATCAGTCCCAGTTCCGGGCTGATAATCCCAGCCCTGCAGCTGAACGTTGTTAGGTTCATGGGCCCTCTTCAAAATGTCGTAACTCCACCTTAAGGAAGTTCCACCCACCATTAATCACATCAATAACCATTGGGGAAAGCAACATCTGGGGATAGAAGTGAAAGGGACTGCTTATAGTAAAAGCGTGAAGAGATTGGGGGCACACTGACCCCACAAATCTGGTAATATACTGCTATTGCTCCTCCTACACCACAAAAACAACTTTTATACATTATTGCAGATCTTTTGACATGAGAAAGCTAGAAGGGGGTACAGGGAAGAGAAAGAATCTGTGATCTCCAAAACAAGTCAGCAACTAGAATAAGGCCTGGTCATAAAGTGTGTAACTATGTATGGCAGTGTTCAAGGTTGAGCGAGACGTAACAGAAATCTTTACAATAAAAGATCTGGGAGTAGCAAGGTAGATTTCTTTTACCTTCTTCATCTTCTTCTGAGTCACTGTAACTCTTATCTTCAATGAATCCTGAGCTGGCAGAGCTTCCTGTGCTTGCTACACTCTCAAGGCGCCTCTTGATAAGTTCGGTTAAATCACTGTTGGACTCGTCGAGACTTTTCTCTGCTTGGTCCGAGTTTTCCTGGGACTAGAAATGGTATAAACCTGATTTTCAGCTTTGATGATGCAATGCCTGGGCATTCAAAGACACTTCATGGAATGAAAGTGCTTAATAGAGCACCATATGGAGAAGGGTCCTTTGAAGGTGCTCAAAGCATGTTTGAACATGATGATCCATGAGCAGCAGCAAAACTAATGAAGTCTGGTTTCCTACTGATTAGTACAGTGCTTCCTACTACTCCTACCCCAATAGCTTCATATTTGTCCCATGAGAGCTTCCCCCTGCAGTATCTCAGTTCCCTCTTGTATCTCCTTTGGGGGCTCTTTTACCACCTAGAAAGAGGCCAAACAGTGGCTGGTTTGGAGAATGTGCTGCTGCCTGGCTTGCTAAGGTGGCTTTTAGCTGTCCAATGGACTTAGCTAAATTCACCTTGCCTTTATCCAGACTTGGGTAACCCAGCCTTTATTTACTTTGAAAACTGTGTAAACTTAATATCAACCAAATTTGGCTGATACCTATATCCTGCTCTAAGACAAATGGCTTCAAGCTGGCTGGGTAAGACTGTTATATGATTACAGAGTGTAACTCTGTACATCTGACTTAGGCACCCAGGCTAAAATCACAGCAAGGTATGGGTGTGATGCACACAGAAAAGAAGCTGTCTCACCCTCCCTGGGGTAGCGAGCATAGCTGTCCCTGAAATCCATGGAAACCACGTTGGGAAAGGGATGGCTGAGTGACTGTGCCAGAAGAATCTCCTTATCTTACATAAGGCACCTTCTATGCTGTCAGGCCGGTGCACAGTATCCTGTAATAATAACTGAGTCATCTGTAAAAATGATGCAAGGGAGAATCCAGTTTCTGGCAGGGCTTGGCTCTGAGAGCCCTTTTGATGCTGGATTTCCCAGCAAAGAGGCAGCACCAGCCTCTCCCTGTGGCTGCCGTATTCCCCGTTACGCTCCCCCAGTTTGTGTTAGCATAAACAAAAATGCTACACACAAGCACTGGGAAACCAAATAAATCCCCATACCCGACTTCTATTTGAGAGGGTTCCTGTCCTCCTAGCTCAGTTCTTGCCAGCTTTTCAGGGCTTTTATTGTGCCCCCTTGTGCTGGGTGGCATCTCCTAAGAAGTCCCCTTTCCGTCTCAAGTACACAGGGCTGCTTGGGCATTTGCAACTGATTCTTCAGGAGGTGCTGGAGAAGAGTTTGGCAGTGAGACCATCAGGGAAAAAGTTACATTTCTTTGCTCATATGAACTGAAATGTGGTGGGAAATTAAAGTGCCTATATAAATATATAAATAGAAACTGAGCTGTCTCAGTGCCAAGGCAGAACAAAACTCAGCCTGTTGTCAATGGTCGTGAATCCTTTGCCTTAGATGATGAGAAGGCTGTTTGTTTCTGAGATTTGTTTTTTGATTTTTTTTTTACCTTGTATGCAATGAAATCTCCTCGTTTTCCTCTTAGGTAATTGGACAGATTTCCATATTTGCAATATTCTACTATGACCATCAAAGGACCTAAAAAGAGAGGGAAAGGCAAGTGAATTTGGAAGCTCAGCAAAGCACTCACTTAGGTGACACCCTAGGGATACACGGCCAGTCATGCTATTGCAGATACGGAAAGATGGGAATACAGGGCTGAGTCTTCCTTTTTCCCCGTTCCCCTGTTTCCTTCCCAACATGAGAACAGTTGTTTTTTATTCCTAATCTCTAGGCAAAGGAAAATTCCTAATGATAAAGGAGAATATACAGTCCCATGTACACATGCAGCCCCATATGTTATTAAGATTGTTTATCATGGAAAAGCCTTTTTTTTCGGTAGCGTTTATCAATCTCTTTTTGGGGTGAGGCTGATGCCAGGGGAAGCAATAAAAATCCAGGGTCACAGGTCTAAATCAAAAGTTTGCAAAATATTTGGTGTGTTTCAAAGCCAGTGAAGTCCTGTCATTTTATTCCTTTCTTATTTCTGTGTAAACTATGGTAGGGTTCAATGTGACTGCTGCACTAAAGGCGCAGATCCACCACAGCTTTAAGGCTCCACTAAGTGCTTTATTCATGTTTTTGAAATGCTTCCTAGGCATAACCTCTCCATATTTTATATCCTTGTTGTAGATCATATTCTGTGCATTAGTGTGAGCTGCTTAACACCAGCCTCTCTGCCAAGGCGTTAAGATTTGTTATTTGTTATATTGTTAAAATAATGTACATGCCTGCTTAGTAGCCGTTCTCATCAGGAATAGTGTTATATGCTTATATATAACTTAACAAGGAAGGAGAGAGCACAGTAAGCTGCAATAGCAGAACAGCTCTTTAGCAGTTACTCTCCTGTCTGTCTCGAGAGCTCAAGGCTGGTTTTCTTTCAAGTCGTTGCATTGCTCGCAGGTCAACAACCCGCTGTCCGCCGCGACAGCAGGAACCCAAGGCGCTCCTGGAGGAGGAGTTCCTCGGAGAAGGGACGGTCACACTACCTGATCTGTTACTTGAATGTATTTTGCTATGCAACTAGAAGCCTGTGGCTAAATTAGTGTTTTGGTTAATAAATATTGTCTTCTTAGCAATGCTGCCATGTTTTAGGCACCTGTGTGTGTTAAGCTGCCTCATTGACTTGACAGGAGAGAAAAGTCACCCATGTTTGCAATGTTGCTTCCCTGCTCCTCAGAGGCTATGTCCTTGCTGCTAGCTAGGCCTACTTGCATATGCATGTGAATCTTTTAGAGCCCCCTGGTTAGAGCTTGTCGTCCTCCCAAACAAGCTTTTGGGGCTCGCAGAGGTACAAGAAGTTGTGCAAATTCCCCATCCACAGCTCCCAGATTGCAGCAGTATCTGCGGTTACCGTTTGCTGATGGCTCCTTGAGGAGCTGGTAATATCTTGCCAGAGGGGAGATTTCTTTCCTGGCATCCTACCAAATCCACCTCACTGAAGTTTTCTTTTTCCCTCTTGACTGGACAACCACATGTTCTTTGAGAAACCTTCGCTTCAGAGTCTCAGCTGACAACAGATATGTGCACCATCTCTCTCACTCTTTCCCCTTCATTTATTTTACTCTGGTTTCTTTGTCCTCAGCGCTCCTAAATCTACCCGTTGGGGATTGGTTTGAAGGTTCATTGTAAGCAGTGAAGAGGCATCTTTGAGAGCTGTTAGCCTGAATTTAAAGCATGGTATAGTAAGAGACAAGGATGCTTTGTATGGCAACATGGGAAGGGAAGGGACGTTTCCGTGACAAAAGTTCTAAGATTTATAGACCCCTTTGTCTGAGTCTGTGCTTTGCAAGACTGTTTGTATGACGGAGAGCCACTTGTGTCAGCTCAGCCCTGTGAAGGTCCTCAGCTCTTACTCCCTTTGGCCTGGAATGCCTAAAGCTTCCTGTATACCCCGCAAAACGCCTGCCCTGGCCTTGCAGGAATAAAGTGCCTGGGAGAAGAGGAGGTCTCAAGTATTCTCAAGTGTCTCCCCTCCAGACACATCCAGACACCATCGTATCTGAAAGATTTTTTTCTTTGCTCCTTTTTTACTTAACAGATTCAGCATTTCTCACCTCCAGCTTTGGTGCAGGCTCCCAGCAGGTTGACGACATTCAGATGATGTCCTATATGGATGAGGATCTTCAGCTCGGACATTAAAGCTTTGCACTCATTAGTAGTTGCACATTCTGCTTAAGATAAACAGGACAAAAACATATTTACACAACAGGATATTTTTAACAGGACACAGCGAGATCCTGTTTATGCATGAAAATAAAACCCACCCAGGTTACTTGCAGTATCTCTGCCTTTCAGACTCCTAAACGGATAAGAATTCATCCGCTTCACTGTCTGCTGTTGACCTTTATGAAGTGAAACAACACTTCATCTTTTCAGTGACTCTTCCTTTCTCTAGCATGGGTTACTGAGGGTTACTGTCCCGTAGCAGAACCCCCCTAGATCAGATACCAGAGAGCCTTTGCAAGGACTGAATTTTGCAAGTTTGGCAAAGGAGCAAACAACCACCCCAGCAACAAGAACAGGGGAAAACTATTTCCTCCTTTTTAAGTACTGTGTGGCTGAGCAGTACCTCTTTGCAGCACCTCAGTCTAGTTTTCCACACTACAGAGCAACTCTGCACTGCAAGTGATGGAGGAGCCCAACACATCTGCAAGACGGGTCCCAAAACGCACTGCAGAATGTGCAGCAGGATGTGTCCTGGGACAATGTTACTAAATCTCCATCAGGTGAGGTCTCAGCAACTGAAGAAATACATTTCCCAGCAAAGCAGGGGAATATTTGCTTGTGAACCATTACCTCAGCACTTAACAGAACACTGGTTAGCCAGTTGTAAGGTATTTAATTCTCTTTTGCTACCAAAGTGAAGGCATCACCCAGCCAGAATGGAAAGGAATATTTGGATTACATAGACATTCCTTCCTACTTCATCCCAGTCCCTGTGTAATATGTAGTTCAGATGCTGGCTTGCTTCCACTAACATCTTAACAAAACTTTAATGATCAAACTGAATTTTAATAAAAGGGACTGTAGCCTCTTTGCACAGTGTATCCTCCATGCATCATGTAAGATTTAAAAATGAAGAAATAGTTACAAAATAAACTGTTTGGTGTGACAAATGTAACCTCCTTATCGGTCGACAGAATTCTGCATAAACAAATTTTCCACCAACTTATGTGTCATGAAGAAGGGACTATTCCAAGGCCAAGATTCCTTCAGTCAGCAGGTTCTGTACAGGGGTGTATCTCCATTGCCTTCGGTGGTATTACTTCTGATTTATCCTGGCATGAGCTGGGACACATGCCGAGTAAAATCCAAACACAACAGCCTCTGAAAGGCTCCAGATAATCTAGTGCATTAAGATAGAGCCTTCAACCCAGAACAGATACCAAGATACTTCTTGGAAATGACAGATATGCTGGAATTACAGTAATGCAGCCATCTCCAGAGCTTTCCTTCCTTCCTTCCTTCCTTCCTTTCTTTCTTTCTTTCTTTCTTTCTTTCTTTCTTTCTTTCTTTCTTTCTTTCTTTCTTTCTTTCTTTCTTTCTTTCTTTCTTTCTTTCTTTCTT
>VZSV01000011.1:4381475-4441694 GCA_013398735.1 Nothocercus julius | reverse complement strand
TTTCTTTCTTTCTTTCTTTCTTTCTTTCTTTCTTTCTTTCTTTCTTTCTTTCTTTCTTTCTTTCTTTCTTTCTTTCTTTTTTTTTCTTTTTTTCTTTTTTCTTTTTTCTTTTCTTCTTCTGAATGGACTGACTCACACTAGAGGGTATTCAGAAAAATGCTGATTTATGGCCATGTTAGCTGGGGAAGGCCAGGTTAGAGCAGGGGGCTGCTGTGTCCACTGGGGCAGAAAAGGTGTAAAATTAGATGGGGGAATTGTCAGAACTTATGGAGTATGTACTGGTGGGGTGGATTTGCCATGAGGGTCAACTGACAAACACAGTATGGGAGTAAATGAAAACCTGGAGTAATCCAGGGCAGTGAGTTTTTGATGGAGAGGGAAGTGTGGATGGATGAGGGGCTCATACAGTCTTCCAGGGCAGGATCTGGAGATGGGCATGGGAGTGGAATGAACAACAGCAGGGCAGCAGGTGATCTAAAGATCTCTGTAGTGATGCAGAGAAGGGAGACCAGGAGCAGAGGAGGTCCAGAGAGGCGACAAACAGATGGATTTGGGCATTTCAGAGAAATGGGAGGTAGCAGAGCAGCTGGCAACAGAAGCTGGCAACAGAAGTGATATAAGAGAAGTTCCTGAATTATGGCATTGCAGGGGTTAATACATCGTGCAACAGCAATGGAGAGCAGTTTGGGCTATGGAAAGACATCTAGTTTATACCTTAGACAAAATCCAAAGTGAACAGCTAAAAACCTGCAACCCAAGCAGTCAGTGTTTTGGCTGATGTATTTATTCATAAGCTGTCTGCAAAGTCTTTGCATCTACATGGAATATGAAAGAATAGTCTCTGAGTTCACCCTTTCCCCACCACTGAATAGCAACAGCATTCCTTAATTTCAATAATTGCAAACAAGCTGTGCCTAATGCACTCCCTCGGCATTGCTTTTCTTCAGCCCCTTGAACTGTTCTACATCTGGAAGGGCTGTGATCGAAGCCTTAGATCCAATTTCAGCCTATCTGATGTAATTACATTCTGTAATCTGCTTCCCTCCTAACCCTGCGGACCTGGAAGCTGCCATTCCCCTCCTTTAGGAATACAAGACTTAATCAGCAGCACAGCACGGAGCCCGCTTGTTGTTTCCTACGCATTAGCATCCACTGTGTAACGACTAATTGCTCCCATATGGCAAACCCACTCCCTCCTGAACACAATGAACTTGGGACTGGCTTGGAGCTGAGAACTGAAAACCTTCTTGCCAACAGGTTCCCTGAGGAGTCTTCTGAATCTCAGAGGGATATGTACCTTTGAGCATTTTAACAGCAACTGTTTTGCAGGTTGAAGATTTATCAATGCCAAAAGCAGACGCTTCCACCACCTTCCCAAAAGCACCGTGACCCAGTGTTTTACCTAGAGAAGCAAGAGTCAAGAATGAGCCAAGGGGGACTTATGACAGTCTGCATCAGATAAGAGGGGAACGTGCATTCTCAGCTACGCAAGAAACACAAGACTCCAAAGCCCAGGCACAGCACAGACCGAGAGTCAACAGCAGCCTGTATCACATATTGCAGCATATGCATATGAACCCTATGGTTTATATCCATATGACTTTAATGCAATACAGAATGTGATAGAACAGAGTAGAATAAATAAATCTGGATTCAGTTGGAGGCAAGGTTGAATATATATCAATGACTTGAATAATATATATACCAAAGACTAAAAATATTACATATAAATATCCTTATGCCTAGAAAAATTAGAGTTCACATTGAACATGAAATTGTGGAATCCTGATCTGTCATGACTCACAATCATGGAGAGACCCTGGACCTTTAACCCTTCAATTATTGACATTTATTTACATAAAAGCTTTATTAAATAGAATTTAAGCTGATAATCTTTCTTATTTTCCCTTCCACTTGAATTTTCCAGCTTGTATTACCTAGTGAGCTCTGAGGGCTCCGAGCCACAACACAGCAGGCCACAGTGGGCATCACTGTCTGACGTTCTGGTCCTGCCACTTTGTCGCTGTGACTCACCATCTTCCCAGGCATTTTCATTTTTTTCTTTCTTTCTCCTTCCTCCACCTTCCCCAGCTAAAGCACTGTGAGCAGACACTAGCACACATATACTTGGTGTGCATATTGGTGCATACAGTTGCTTCTGGTTCCTGGTGTAAATACAGTCTATTTTGTACATATCTGTGCTCCCTCACCCCTTGTGCCGACCTACTGAACGAAATTTGGTTCTTTTCTGAAAGAAAACTTTTGTAAAAATGACTGCTCATTTTTCCTGACCTTTCGTCACATCTCAAAGCCAAGCTCAAATGATCGATAAAGAACTGAATAGTTAATGACTTGATGAGTTTCTTCCAAAGAAAACTCACTGAAAGTCTGTGCTGTTTAACATTCACCTCCATTCCCCTTGTCCTCGGTGGGAGTGAAAGGAAGCTCTTGACAGGACAGGTACCTGTCACACTGCTATCTTCTCTTTCAAGAGCTTGGCGTCACATCTCCAAGGGCAAGAAGAGGCAGTGACTGTTTTGAGAGATGGCATCTTTGCTTTTCTTACCAAATCTCTAGCTCAGCCCCCAACAAGGATGATCTGGAATTCTTTGCTTCATCACCAATTCATCCCCAAGGCTGAGATTTCACTGCCACTAAATGGTAGGTTGTTCCTTGGATTATATAACAAATGCAGGGAAACCGAGGACCATCAGAAATGATCATTCTCTGCAACAGCAATGCCCAACCACTCACCCAGCCGTAGTCTGTCTCTCGGGAACTCCCATTTACTGCTGTCATAGGGAAGGCGGTCACACTGCTCATCAAGAGGCATTTCCTCTGGATCCATTATAATTGACAGGTATCCTGTTTTAATGTCCGTGGCATCAGGCTAAAAACAGGATGTGGAGAATTAATTTGCAATATTTACCCCACAACTCTAATGGGAGCGAGCTGTCATCCAGGAGACTGAGTGCAAGTGGGGCTGTTCCCTGAATTCCAGTCTTACCTCTGAAATTTATTCTGAACCACAGATGCACCTTTGCAGCTTCCTGTCTTTTTTTTTTTTTTTTTTTCCCTTCATCTGGGAAATAAATGTTTATATATGCCTGCCAGTTGCAGGTGTTCAGAAAAGTCACTGATTCATGTTGGTAAACGTGCTGAGGCACAAAATCTATCACTGTCTTCTGCCTGTAGCTATTAAAGGAAGGCAGAGGTTTTTAGGGAGACTCCATGAGTTGCGCTTCCCAGGGCCCTGCTGAGCACATTTGGATGCATTTTGACAGTTTATCAGCATTTTGCTTTCCAAAATCAGAAACACATTATGTGACTTTACCATTCATAAAACTGAGGGCCTGACTCTCCACAGCTATCTCTGCCATAGCTACTGCTTATTCTAACTCAAAATTAGTTGTAAGATGGTGAAAAAAGCTACCGCAAATGCTGCTTAGTGAAAAACTGGGAGTTGGTGGGACCTGTAAACCAGAGCATATGAGGGTAAAATGTAATAGGAAATTTACTATTCACAACTCGGTTAGACTGGATGCAAAGAGGGAAAAGGTGAATGTAATCACTGTATTTTCAATAGGAGGGGAAATATTCAAGTGTTAAGGATCAGCACTAGGATTGTAGTCCTAGTGTAAGCTTCAGAGCAGACACCTATGGTTTCCATTCTACTTGCTGTTTGTTTTAGGAAAACCAAATTTTAATTTGATTAATTTTATCAAATGCTCCTTGGAACGTCACTGAAACTTTATTTTTTCCAAGTCACAAATGGGAGGTAAAGCAACAACAAGCCTCAAAGATAAAACAAACTGTGTAGTTTGGGCTCATTTGTAAACAAACATCCTAGAATAGTTCTTAAAACAGAGCTTCCCTTGCTCTTTGTATTTTAGGGAAATCTTATTAGACAAGTGCTGAAATGAAGCCCTTTTTTGAGAGGATTAAGGATTTCATCTCCTAATCTTGCAAGCCAATCTAACTTGTAGAAAGGAGGAGCCTGATTTTCTGATACTGAGGAAATGGGTAGAAATCTCAAAAGCACAAGTGACGTCTTGAGATGTCATGGGACTATCAGCAGAAAACCTGGACTGAAATTTTATAGGAACATTTTGCACATTTTTTTTTAACCTTTTGCCCCAAACATTCACACTGCCTTGACTTCAGCCTTTGCACAGTATGGATGTTCTCTTACTTTTCTCAGTTTCCGAATGAAAAGGGTGAGAAGAAGCCAGAAGAGGGTAGCTGCTAGGCCAGTGCAGACCAAAATGATAACTTCAATGTTGGATTTCTCCTCAGAACCTGTAGGTTAAATGTACAGCCAATTTTAAATTTAGCCGAGGTCTTTGACAGAAAAATAGTTCCCACTGGTCCAACCCATTTTACCTCACCTTGTATTTTAATAAAGGCTGATGTGCTTTCCTGGCCCATGTCATTGGATGCCTTGCATTCATAGAGGCCTTCATCATCCTTTTTCACTCGCTCGATGACCAGGGTATTATTTTCCATGGAAATTCCTGAAGTGAGGGATTGAGGGTTAATTTAATCACAGTGATCTATCTGCCCACAAATGCTTTTAGGAAGCAGAGCACTGAAAGGGAGGTCAAACCCATGCAGGCCTGGTGCTGATCTCTGCTAGGAGTCACTTTAATGATATTCTCTTCCCTGTGGTCTGGCAACGACCTTCCCTGTGATTTGCTTTCTCCTCAATACCTGCATAAATTGTTTGGGGATCATTTAATCAACATCAAATCTGGCTGCTAATTTATCATGTGCAGACAGAGCCTGACAAAACTTTCAAAGAAGTTGGTGGGATGCTCTGATCAACAGCAGCATATTTATTTCCATAGTTATTTTTCCTGCTTCTGTGGCACAAAATGGAGAGATCATCTGTTTCCCTAAGACTGTGTTTGGGGCAGAAATGGGAACAGACAGGGCTATGAATCCAAAAGGGAAGCACATCTTGAGTTGCTGGGTGTTCTGCTATGGATCCTGTTGTTGTTAACAGAAGTACTGCACAGAACTTGCCATGCCCTGTGCTGAAATATTTACCCTGAGGTGTTTTTTCCAAATATTTTATTTATGTTTCCATTGGTTGGATGAGTTACATTCTTGTCCTTCTAGAATTATTTATAAAATTTCAGTAGCTATAAAGAGTTCCTGCTCTGAACAGTCTGATCTGAATTATGGATGATCCTAGATTTCCTACGTAGCTCAAGATGCAAAATTAAAGTCACAGGACTAGCTCTAACCCGGGTTTCTCTGTGATTTATAGGCAATTGCAGGCCAGAGAGATGGGAAGGAATTCCAGGCACAGATAAGGGAGCTCCTGCTCCCTGCCCCAGGCAGCTCTGTACGGCATGAGCTGAGATTCCTACATACAGTGCTGTGGGAAGTAAGGACATGCTGTGCGATGTGCAGTGGCAAAGTAAGGGACCTCATCACGAGGGTGCCTGTCTAACAGCTTGTTGCAGTATGCTGTGAGCAGGCGCTGTGCTCCTCGGTCGTGCTGATGCCATGCTAATGTATGCAGAGCATCCAGCTCTCTGTGCAGGCCCTGACACTGCCACTTGCAAAGGGACAACTGCGCGAGGAGTTGGCAGCCTTGACTCAGAGGCCAAGCTCTGCAGTGATTTTGGGCTCTGTGCTTGCGTTTTTGGGAGTCCGATATCCCATCCAGATTCAGCAGGGTTTCTGGGCACTTGCTGTGGACTGCCCGGTGGCCTTGCTCTGAGTGCGTGCACTCACCCGAGGCTGCGGAGATGGGGTAGCCGTTCTTCTTCCATGTGACGTGCGGCTCCGGCGTTCCGCTGACCCTGCACTCCAGGATGATCTTGCCGCTGATGTTCACCTCCAGGTCTGTGAGGTTCTGTATGATATACGGCGCGGCCTTTGCTACAGTTATCACAAGGGAAAAAACAGAAGTTTTCAGGAGGCAGCTCCTACAGCTCTGCCTCCTCCTCCTTGCCTTGACCACCTGCCTGGCCTTGCTGGGCTGGAAGGGGCAGAGATTTGTCGGAGAAGGGCAGCATCCTCCCCAGTGATTGTGGGAGGAATGGGGGGGTTCATTTTGCTTATTTTCAAATTGACTAAATTTCAATTCAACTCCAGCTTGGACCTCCCTGTGCATCAATACATATAAAAGAAGGATCTAAAAGCTAGTGTGTACAGGGCCAGGAAAATTGCTGGGGAGGGCTGTTTCCATGCATGTTCTCCAGAAAACCTGCCTCTCTGACACGAACCAGACAAACATCACCCCAGCAATTCTTACAAGCATGGGATTAAGATTTTAGTTCTCCCATGGCCGAGTTCCCAGGCTAGCTGTGTTTTACCCATAGCCATCACGTGTGTATGTCGTGACATGTCATGTGTGGGTGGAAATTTGACTACATGAATAAAAATATCTGGAGAATTACCTGACTGCAGGGTAGACCAAAAGCCCAGTGCCCCCGAGGGGCCTAAGTGACAAGTGCCCCAGCAGCATTGCTGTCCCTTCGCCGTCACATTGCTCGGTAATGTAAGTGGGAAGCGAAGTTAAAATTCATTGGTTAACTCTGCTTCTAAAGTGTTTCTGCGCCCTGTTTACTTCAATTCTACTCTATTTCTGCACTTTGGGTCTTTCTTCCCCATTAGAAGATCACTAAATTCCTCCTTTTCAGAGCAATTTTTCTTCTGAGAAGGCTCAGAGCTGATCGCTCTCACATTCTTCACTATGAAGCAGAAACAACTCCATGGGCTTCCAGTGAGTTTCTGCTGGGGTAGGCCTGGAAGAAGTATTTCCTGCCCTTTAGATTCATATATTCAAAGAAAACAAGTTTCAAGACCTGCACTGTTACTATTTTTGTGGATATGAACAAAAAGAGTTTGGTGCAAGCAAGAAAATACTGTTCTTGCAATGAAGTACTTTCCACTTATCCCAAATAAATAATGCATTTCACTTGAGTATACATTTAGCCAGTAACATTTGTAATTATATCTGCTAGGTCCAAATCTGTAGGTACATATATAATGCTGGCAGCCGTAAAGGACTTCTACCAAAATCCTATAGATGGGTAGTAGTCCTGAAAGATAGAGCTGTGCTGTTAATAAGGTGGTGGGTGGTGTTTCTCCCTGCAGTCAGCAGTAAATCTGCGCGCAGCATTGAGTCAGAAAACTCAAATGCTACCTCCATCTCCACTCTGTGCAAGGTGAACATTTTATACCAAAACCATTGCGGCTGGATGAATGATCCTGTGGTGTCAATCCCGCCCCCCTCTATGGGAACACAAAACCAAATACAGAGCACACAGTGTCTGCTAGGACTGTTCATGAGAGATGCTGAGCACCTGAGCAGCAAAAGGGGAGAGCGGCTGCTCAGCACCTCTGCTCAGAGGCAGGACCTACCTTTGACAAGGAGCTGTGTGTGCTGCTCTAGCGTGTCGGTGGAGTTGTGCTGGTTCTGCGCTCTGCACTTGTAGAGGCCAGCGTCGCCCCTTGTGATGTTCTTGATGACCAGTGTCAAAGAAATGGAGTAGCTGTCAATGTTCTTGATCACAGAGTCACTGTGAGCCACCTCTGAGGAGGGGTAGTACCAGGCCAGGTTGGTGTAGATGTACTTGGAGGCCCTGCAGGTCAGCTGAATGTCATTGCCCACAATAGCTGTAATCTTTGGGTCTGTTTGCAGTCCAAAGGGCACATCTAGGAGGAAGAGAAAATGTGGTCACCACTAAGGCACATCTGAGAAGAACTTTGGCTGCTGTTTTTGACCGGATAGTCAAATTCCAAAAAGCGGTAGTGAAGACAAGTTCTTTGGGTGAGACAAGTTTAAGTGAGAATTGTGTTTGCATGGGCACTGCACTTGTGAGCTGGGTATCTGGACCAGTCACGACACTATACAGACTTGGGGAAATTTGGCCCAGAGTATTCTAATCAGTCTATTTTCAAGTAATTAATTGAAAGTTTATATATAGAATTAGTTAATGGACTAAGAAGGTTTAATCAAGAGAGACTGCTATCCAAGCAGACAAATGAGCTGTTCTCTTGCTATCTGCAATCAGTGCCTCAAAGTCTCATTATGTAAGAATAAGGAAACCTGGTCACGTTTCTCAGAAGCAACACTGGCTTTCTTAACCACTGAGCAAGCTCCCAATGCTTTCTTATTTCAGCAGCTATGCCAATATTTGTTTTCATCAGCTGCTCCTCATTGGTATATACTTTCTCACTGCATGGATTAACAGATCTGGTAAAGTATAAATCCTTGAGGCCTTAATATTTAATAGAGAAATAATTGGAGGCACAAGTCCAATCTATCCACAAAAGAATCGGCAGTTCCTTCCTCTATTTTTAGTAACTTTTCACTTCAGAAAAAACACTCAGTTTTCCTGAAGCGCCAGACTGAATCATTTGAAGAAAAGCAAAAATAAGAATCCCAGAAACTGGCCAACAGACGTGTTCCTATCCCGGCCGCATTAGCCATCAGAGAGCTGCACTTTGCTCCTCTCTGAAGCACATTCTTCCTATTTTTATTCTGTTGGTTTCAATGCTATATCGTCCCAGCAGACTTGAATGAAAGAGCATTTATAACCAGAGTGACTTTGTGATTCTTCCTCTTCCATCTGTTAGAATATGGCTTTGAAACAGCTGAAGGGAGGGATATGGAGGCCATTATAACTTATATTTAAGATCCAGGCAGAGCACCTGGCTGGGACACTTTGGGAAGACTGGGTCACCCTCTGAGCATGCGAGGTTCTTGCAATAACTCTGACAGATCATTGCTTCAATACCAAGCTATTAGTAAGATGTTTTCTCAGACTGTGATGAAATGGATGGTGCTTAGAGAAGGACAGAAGTTAAGGGGAAGCAAGTTTGCCTTGCACTTGCACTTTGACAGATCCCACATGGGACCTGGAATCTGTCCAGGGGCTTACACTGCAAACGCCTGCAAAAAATACTGTGGAAGCTATACTGGAGGATTAATAGTGAGGCCACTGAAATAACCAATCTGCCTTATAATATACCATATATTATATACAATACGGAGCCCTTGAGGAGCTTTCCAATATGATTAAAAGTCTTCCTCCTTCACAGGTCATCTGGAATAGAACCAATAAGTTTTGCTTCATGGTTTTTAAAGACTGGCACCAACAATGTTTTACAAAAAGATTCAAAAAGAGAAGAGATCCCTCAGGCCACTGCTGTGGAAATTATTTTTCTCTTCTTCCCTTTCTCACGAAATCTTGATTTTGTTTATGCATCACTGTTTGCTAGCCTCCGTGGCTGTCTTGTTCACTGCTCATGAGCAACGAATTGGCATGATCCAATTGACTTGTGTCATATGTCCCCTCCTCAGGTCTGCTGTCTTCTGTCAAGATGACATTGATCAAGAAGGGGGAAAAGTCTGAGGGCAGCAGAACCTCTCTAAGCAGGGAGAATTAAGGTCCAGTGCAAACTACAGTGTTTGGCACAGGCAGCAGCTCTCTCGAATCATTCAAAATGTTTCAATGAAGTCCAGGATACAGCCAGCCAAGCATGATGGAAGAGTGACCTCTCCCTGATTTCTGGAAGTCCCTGTGTGCCATCTGCTAGAAGCTTGGAAGAGAAATAGCAGGAAAGCTCTGCAGGACGTGCAAAGGGAACTGAAGCTCGGCCATGCGGCCTTGCCCTTGCTTCAGCCTCCAAGGAAGCTGTTTCTCCAGGAGGAACTGTGCTTACAATTTGTAGCCCTATTCGTTTTTCAGTGTTTTTCATCCCCAAAAGGATGTGGGGGAAATCCTGTCCTGGGGGAAATCCTGCAGCTCTCCTGTTGAGAGTCCCTGGCTGTGACAGTGTGGGCTGGAGCACCCAGAGATCACTGTTGTTTTCGTGCGCACTCTCAGTGCCTTGTGAGTGTTAATTTGCAAGCGGCAGCGCGCGCAGGTTGCTCGGTGGTTCAGCCTTGCTGCTGTACTCTGCGTCTGCAGGGTTTTTTTCTACCAACTTTACATTCTGTGAGCGGATGACTGGCTTGTTTTTCTTATCATTCCTTCCACAGGCATTTTTTATTTAGGATTTTGAATATTTTTAGCTGGGACTTGTGCTATTCTCTTGTTAGCCTTTCAAGAAGATCTTTCTGCTCCAATAGAATATTCATTGCTTTACATTGCAGTGGAAGGAAAGAGAGCGAAAATCTGTCTTTCTTGCTCTCTTTTCTCTTTCCTTCTCCTACCTGGATCGTCTGGGGAGTAGCTGCGGCTTTGAGAGCACAGTATAAGTCAGCTCATCTCTTAGGCTACTTTGCTTACACAATCTTGAACCTTAGCAGTTATTAACTCCTCTCTCTGAACAGATACAGTGTTTTATAAGACTCCTAATAAGTCGGCTAAAAGAATGCACCGTGGGGCCTCTTCTCTTTTATCAGCAGTTACCAAACATTTGTCTTTTGTATTATATTACGGTGGGGTAGCAGCGGATTTCACTCTAGACTGTGCGGGATTCCATGGCACAGTCAGGACATGAGCCATTGGGGGAAGGTAAAGAGGCAGTATAAATCAAAAGCAAGTCTGAGGCCATTTGTATTTACAAGGAATTAATTGGTTTTAATTTCCTGTGCTTTGCACAGTAATCTGTATAATTCAAAACTTCTGCTGTGTCCCAAATTCCACAGCAGGGTCTGGCAGGGGGGTGCCGCATGTATGAAATAGGGCGAGTGAGAAGATGGGGTGAGCCCTGTGATCTGAAACAGCCCAGATCCTTGCATAAATCCTGTAAACATGTCAGGAATAAACAAATGGAGGGTGACAACAGTTGTGGAAAAGTCCAGTTCATGCCTTGTTCCTCTATCTGACAGCAGGTTCTTATCTGATGCCTGAAATATATTTTCCTTCTGGTAGAAATCTTTAACTCCATTTTCCTGAGTTGTTTTTTGCAGTCAGATAAGAGTTGAAAAGGGCTTTTGTTATTATTTGTTATCCTCATCCCAATTCACTTGTACTGCAGGAACATTCAGAGGCTTCAAATGGGTGCAATCCTATTTTGTCGTACAGAGTACAGCCACATAGGGCTCGAATTCGAGTTTCTGTGGACCTAACACATACGCTGCCCTTCACCAGGTGCAGACCAGAGATTAGAGGTTAAAGAACCCTCATTTGTGGCACAAACTGCCACCAGGAGACACCAGTTCAGCTTTCTGGAGTCTGCCTTGAGTGCTCTCTGGCATGACTGGTGGTGGGCAATAGCACGAGGCTGCTCTGAGCATCTGACGGGTCATCCATGTCGCTCCTGTCATGATAAAACAGCAAGCTGAGTGAAATGGGAGCTTGGGTGTCAAAGCTGCTGCAGGCAGGATGTCCAGGAGACGGCTTCTGTTTCAAAGAGAAACTCGAAAAGGGATTTACCCAGGGAAACCTGGCAAGGCTGGGATCAGACTTAGGCCAGGACAGTGAGGATAAAACCTCTGCTGCATCCGGAGGGGAGCTTCTGTTGCCCTGAGCAGTTTGGGAGAGCTTCAATGGGCCGTGGACACTCAGGACATTTGCAGAAAGAGCTTAGAGAGGCTTTAGCTCTGTCACTTAATGATAAGATTTCTCATCTTCCTGGACCCCTTATATGGTTTGGTTTCAGAGTGATCTGCAAACACTGGTGACCTTGCAGGGAAATGCATTTTGCTGGCAAAGAAACGCTTTAAAAATAGATATCAGTGCTATTTCTGGTGTCTGTGGGAGTTTTCGAGGGGGCTCTGCAATGGAAGAACAAAATGGCTGTTGTCATTATTCCTTTGGGATAAATGTATTTTTCTGACATGAGCAGGGTGGTGATGAAAACACCAGACTGAAGAGAGATGTTTCCTCACTGAGCAGGTGGAGGCTGGCAGTGCTGCTCCTTTCAAGATACAGCATATTGCTGGTCAGCAGGAGTCAGCAAATTGCAAAATTAACTGTGGAGTCTCACAGGCAGTTGCTGATTTGCAGAAAACAGTGAAGTTGACTGTGAAGTGCCAGGAGCATTTGCTAGATGTGGTCCTAAAGGCGCACACATTGCTTGGATGCTCCAGGCCTTAATTCTGCCTTTGCCGTCAGCTCTCACATTCAGCGCACATAAAATTGTGGCAGTTGTAAAGTAGTTTTCTTCTCACCTACTGCCCACTGAACTGTCAGTTTTGTAGCGGTGGTTATATCAGAAATGCTAAAAATTTGAATTTTGACGCAGGATCTCTGACCACATGCTGTTACAGGATAGTCTATCCCCTCTGCCCAACAAACATTCCCTCTATTCGTGTTATACTGGTTGGAGTAACATGTATTGCTCAGCAGAGACCATGGCATAAAGAAGCAAAGGAGGAGGTCACTGGGGTGCTTGGATTTTCTTTTGACCACTGCAGCGGTGGTCATTTTAGGACCCATTTTAGGACTGGGATTCCACATTTAGCAGGACTTCATTCTTCATAATCCATAAATACAGCTATTTTTAAACACACGGTTTATAAAAAACAGTCATACTTGTTCAGCATCTACTTTTCCCCAGAATGGCACAGTCCCACACTCTTCTCCACAAGGGCAAGAATATCTTGTCTTGTTAAGCCCAAGTCACCTCCTAGTCTGTTTCAGGAAAAATAACATTTCCACCATAACCACTGTCAGTAATTTTCTCCAGTGATTCTTTTATAATTAAAATGGCATGATTAAAACATTTGTGTCTGGAAACATCAGGTAGGTCTTAAAATAAAAAATCTGAGGTATTATCATCATTGTGTGTGGCGGGGGAAAGCCTTCACAATTTATGCCATTTTCACTGAAAAGTTTTTTGTTGTAAAACAATCTTTCTCTAAAAGGCACAGGCAGAAAATGTCATTCTGAAAGATGCCTAGATTGGCCTAACCCTTTGACACTGACCTTCCCCCAGCTGCAGATTAGTTGCTGCCACACTGGTTTTAATCCCTCTATATTGCAAAGGACTGTGAACAGTTTGGGAACATGCTGCTTTGAGAAACCCATCCGGCCTAATGTCTGGCAGAGTTCAAAGCTGAAACAGGCCCGTGTGGAGACTCACTTGGAAGTGGTGAGCTGTTAAATTAATAGCTGATCATCAGCCTGCCTTGGTCATCTTGGGGACTCTTATGTCTGTGCTGCATCCCTCAAACGTGCACCATGATGGGCTTTATCCTAGATAAGCCAAGTTAGGATTGGGAGCAAATCTTCTGGAGGCTAAAAACCTCTTCTGTCTCCATATGGTGTTGCAGCAGTGCAAAGAAACTGCAGTCAGAGGTGAAATCTTTCCTCCATATGTCACCGGCTTCATTATCATGGGAGACAATTTTCCTATTAGCACTTCTGTGCAATAAGAATGGCAGCAAGGTTTAGTGAGCACATTTTGGCTCAGCTTGATTTGCAATGTGCTGAAATGCTTTAGAGCAAAGGAGTCAAACCACACAGGGTGCAGGAGTCAGGGGAGGGTGCAACACAGTTAATAGGGAGCTTCGGCCTCAGAGCCTGTTTTGTGGGGAAGAAACTACGTGGTGAGAATTGGACATTTACCTTCCAGGACACTTCTGCACTCTTTGTTCTGAAAAGTGTTATTTTGATGCAAATTCTACCAGCCAACATCCACTCATCCAGAAAGTGAGCACAGAAGTGATTCAGTTCGGTCTAGTTAAACATTTGAACGAGGCTGTCCCTGGACTCCTCTCTTTTTTAAACTCCCATCTCTCATAAAGCAGCATATAGGTCCTGATCTCACAGCTCAGGAATTTCTGTGTTAAAAGGTTAAGCAGATATTTGTTTGGATTTGTGTTCTTTGGAGAAATAGTATGTCCAGCTCTCTGCTCCTGAAAGGGCACTGGAAAGGCTAATGGCTCAGGCAGAGATCCAGGGCCACAGCAGCTCCCAGTGACAGTAGCAGCCCTGGACTAGGTGGGAATATTGTCCTTGCTCACCTTCGCTAGGTCCCCTGGCTTAACCAGAAACCCACCATTGTCCTGAGTCAGGGAGAAGCTTGAGGTCTTTGGAAGATTGCAAAGGACTTGGCTCTTGTGAGAGGTTTCTTGAGGACAGGGCTCAAGTGTCACAAGTGTTTGAAAAGGGCAAAAGAGGCCTCAGGGCTGAGGCTGGACACACCAGACTCAGTTGTTCATGGACCCAGCCTGGCATGTGCTGGAGAGCCCAGAATCGGTGTGATTTGAATTCCCTGCAAATCAGCAGTCCCCAGGGGTTTAACCAGCACTCAACCACCACATAAAACTTCACAGTAAATCAGTAATCATGATGAGTGGCTGGGTTTTGTGTAGCGTCCCTTGTGTTGGTTACCTGAAATGTAGAATTTGATGCTCCTCTCCTCTGTGTCGATCTTGTTGGAGGCCACGCAGTAATAGATCCCTGACACACTGCTGTTCTCCATGGTTAGTGTGCTCACGATCTGCCAGAAGAGTCAGAATAGAAAGGGCTTTGAATACAGTGTGGGCTGAGCAGAGAGGCTTGTGAGTAGTGGATAAATATATTTTTTATGGCAGGAAAACTGCCAAGGAGCTTCTAGCAGTGAGGGAAGTTCACAGACTAGTGCTTCTGGCAGTCCTTTGGTCTCTCAGCTAACATCTCTTCCTTCTTTAGTCCTAAAACCCTCCTCCTTTTTTTCCTATTGCTGTCAGTGAAAAAGAGGGCTCCCCTCTGCCACACTGACGCAGTCTAAATGTGGCAACATCAGCACAGAGCTGAAGTGAAGGACTCCAAAGATTCATCCAAGGTACTGGAAAGACACCCAAGATATTAGTCCCACATCTGCAAATTTTCATTTCAGGTACAAATCCTTTTCAGAGGTGGGAGGACAAGTACAGTTGCACAGGGAACAAATAATTTTGGTGGATGTGCTATAAGAAATGTTTCCAGGAGCTCTTTGATAGACCCCAGAGAAGGGAGGCATGTGGCCCCTCCGGGCCTCAGATTACTTTTACATATTGTCCTTGGGAGACCCTTGACTCAACACCCCTTTGAGCCTCATCTCAGCTCGTCACCTCAGCCATGTCATGGCTTTAATTAGTTCCGGGGCTCCCTTCATGCTGCTGGCAAGAAGGCAGGGTCCAAGCCACCAAGCCACAATGACTTGACTTTTCCTGCAGCCACTCACCTGAGGAACTCGGAGCTCTCACATTTGGAACAAATAGCACTTTCTTTGCAATCCTTTCTAAGGATTTTAAGAATCAAAACTTATAACACTCCCTGGCCCTTTGCCCTGATCTCCTTAGATTGCTTTGATGTGCAGGAAAGCATCTCTTGAAGTTTCTTTTTTTTTTTTTCTCTCTTTTTTTAATATCCTAAACTAAATTCACACAAGACCTTCTTTTTCTCTCCATAAAGCTACAATATGACTGTGTCTCTAGCTGTGTGAGATATATTTTCAAAGAGTTATTTCAGATTTTCTGAGCTTTAGCACCTTAAATCTCACAGGGAAATGAGTTTCAAAGGTTTTGATCCCATGTGCATTTCACATCCTAATGGGGAACATTTTCCTCTTCACCTCTGCAGAATAACAGAGCAGTGGCAGAGAAAAAAGAAAAGCACCCACCTCTCCTGGGTACCCTACACAGAAATAACCATTACCAGCCACAAACCAAATTCAGGGGTGGAAGGAGAGCAGCAAACCCAGCTCCCTCTGGTGTCCACCAAAGAAAGAGCTGTCCAGTCCTCATGCTTCTTGCTGATATGGAAAGATCTCTGCCTTTCCAGGGTAGGAATCCCTGGGACAGCAGCTCCTGCTCCTGATTTTGCTGCAGTGGGAACTCCCTGGTGCCGCTGGTCACTCCCAAGCCCAGGTTCATGGCACTGCCCTGGCTTTCGGCTTTAGCCACCTCCTCCTGAATCACTGAATCAGGACCAAGATTTTTTTTGTCATGATCACTAGATCTCAGGATTTTGTATTTAGGAATAGCAAAGGCCAACATGGATGTACCTGCTGAAACCGCTTCTCCCAGAGTGCTAGGGGAGACAGTACGACTCTTATAAACACTACTGGAAGGTCTCGGCATGCCCAGAGGTCACAAGCACACAAAGACACTGACACCCTTGACTGTGTAACTCACAAAAGGTCTGGTTTGGTAGCGGGCAGAAATGAGCAAATGGCTATCCTGAGACGTGGCTAGCGTCAAGTGTGCCTAGATGTGGAGGTGAAAGGATGTTGAAAGGATGAAGGGAAACAAGCTTGATTTGGGGGCAATGTATTGAGAAGAATTCATGGAGGAAAACAGAGGAAGTAATTTTCTTGTTTGTGGGCTTAAAATCCTTGTTATGTACCTGGATACCAGTTCGCTACACAGCTGAGCACAAGAGAGAAGTCACTTCACTGTCTTGTCTCAGAAAGTCCTCCCAAAGTCCTCTAAAATGTGACTTTCAAACCAGCAACATCCAGTGCAGAAATGTATACGATTTCAGTGATGGAAATAAAGGACCAGGAGTGATTTCCTTTTAATAAGATGAATCCCTAGAAACCACTATGCATCAGCCTTTTACTCCCAGCATAAATCCCTGAGATAGGGAGTCCAATTATCTTTGCAGTATCTCACTGCAAGTCCTCAGGTGCCAAACTAACCTAATCCTGCATTAGTCTTCAATAGCCTGAAGTTTTGGGGCACACACGGGAAGTACCGAAAGGTGCTGACAACACCGTGCAAATTTTCCTGCCGTCCATAAAACCATGTAGTTTATCAGCACCTGCTTTTTGAAATACCCAGGCAAATCATTTAAGCAGATCCCATTGAAAAGCTTCCCCTAATAACCCAGACTGCAAAAAAAAAAAAAAGAAGAAATCCCCATGGTATTCTCCATGCAGATGTTTTGGTGGATGTTCATCACTTGTTAATATAGCCAGTCCAAGCTGACCAGGCATGACCTCCATGAAATTTCTCTGAACTTGGTCATAACTGCAGGTAGGGAGAAGAGAGTTGTTTTTCTAAATCCTATCCATATAATTTCAGTGCATACATTTCAAGAAAAGCATGCAAGAAGCAGCTGAATGTGAAAAGGGTAAGAGCTCAAGCAAGCAACCAACATAGGAATCTTTTGTCTTTATTAAAAGTGAAAACTGTTATCAGACTTGTCTCTCAATAGAACTGCATGGTCGCAGCTTTTGGGGACCTTCACTAGAGTGTAGAAAAATGTTATTGAGGGATATTCTGAGGGGATCATTCACTCCTCGTGCTTTGTGCATGCAACTGGCATTGCACTCTCCATTTCTAGATAGAAAAGTTTATCTAGACTCATACAAGCTTGGAATGACTTTAACCGAATGGGATCTCTGTAGGTCTCCTGTCCAACCTCTTACTTAAAGCTGGGCTGATAGCAAAGCTGCATTTCATTCCTTCTACTCAGAAAGCTGTTCCCAGGCACAAGGCAATGCTTTCTGCTAAGCCAAAACAAAGATGCTAATGCAAAATCTGCAATTACCTCAAAACACTGTATCACTGCAGCAAAATTGCTATTCATGAACTATTGACAGCCTGCAATATTGCACTTTTTTATTTGACCTTCCGCCCAATATCCCTGTCAAGAGCAGTTCAAACTAATGACATACCAGCCCTTGACAATGTTCTCCAGCCACAGGTTGCAGCACAAGCTTTGTGGCTCTTCAGTCCTTTGCTTCTCTGCAGACAGTGCTGAACCCAACAATAATGAATAATAAATTACTGGCCTGCAGTGTCTAGACCTCTTCCTAGTGGGAGAAGGGCTGGGATGCTGTGAGCTCCCTGCATGCCCAGCACCAAATACCCTTGGAAGGATGACCAGTTCTGCTCGCCTGTGTTCAATTTGGAAGCAAAGGGCTCCATTTCCTCTGCTTAACCTAAAGGACACTCGATACTGCCAGCCCGAAGAAGAGATTACTAGCTAATAAATAATTATTACATAAGAATAAATTAAGTTTAAAATTCAATAAGAAGAGCAAATAACCCATGTCTGAAGAACAACTATAGCAAGCAAATAGGCACTGCTGCTAGGAAACCCCATAGTGGAGCCGTTCAGTAAAGTCCATATGTCTTGCACTGAAATGTTTCTAATTGATAAAACAAGCTGTTTCAGAAGCAGCCAAATAACATTCCACAGCCATGTACCATGAGTGTTTTAAGACATCTCATGGTAAGGACAGAACAGCAAGACCTTATTTTTAAGCTGGAGCCAGCACAGATTAATATATCTTGTTATTCCTTGCTTTCTCTTGCCTTTCGAATCCCTCCCCTCAATGGCTTTAGTTAACAGTTCTTCTCTCTTTCACTTCGTTAGCAAAGTGGGCAAGGATGGGGAGTAGAAAAAGTGGGTGGAAAACTTCTCAGCTGTCTAACTCTGGCAGAGCTGGGGTGGAGGTGGCTAGAGAGAGATGAAATTAATAGGAACTTCAGCAGAGACCCCGCAAAGAAAATACTCAGCTAGCTCCCAATCCATCTATTTGAATGGCACAGCACAACACTTATTTTTATAGCTTGACAATTCCTACCCATGATCTTAGTTCATCCATTTAAACCACGACAAAGGATGGACTGAGGACAAGAGATGAGAGAAGAAATCCAAGTTGACTGGGAACTTCTGGGGTCTGCTCTCATTTCTGCAGTGCCGTTTGGCACCTCTGTTTTTCTTCCTGTAAAATGAGGCTGCTCAGTGTCTTCCTCAGGAGTACAGCAGAGCTCATGGTTACGCTGTGGGACCATCTCCCTAGGGAAGGTGCTGAATGGGGCAGAAAATTGCAATCAGTTGGAGATTTGAGGGGCCTCTGGAGGGGTTGGGATGTTTCTCATGTGGGCGGACTGATGACTGGCCCAACGGCTGACAAGCAGATGTTGACTGTCCACGAGCCACAACCACTCCATGCATCTTCCTCATGGCTGTGATTAGAGCTAACAAGTTAAAATGAGCGGGAAAGACAGGGCGCTCTTTCTTATATCCTTGCTGCTAGTCAGGCTCTCTCAAGACGACTTGCCAAGGACAAGGTAGTCCATGTGTTCCTGTGCTTCAGAAGCGCCTGAAGCCTGTGGGCTGTGAACACCTTGTCCAAAACGCAGCCATATGGCAGTTCCCCTCTCCTGCCAGAGACCAGGGTGCCAGGGTTGGTGGCAGCTCACTCAAACAGGCACCCATGCAAGGTGACAGATTTAACCAGCCCTGCTGAGCTGCTCCCATGCTTCTTACTGAACCCATCCAATGTTTTGTCCCTTAGTTCTTCCAGGAGGTTTAAACACAGCATTTTCAGGTGGACTTTCTTGACTGCTTATGAATTTCACAAGCTAAATAAATTCATGAGTTTCATTACAAAAACCTGTCCAAGCATCCATGTAGCAGGGGCATCTCTCTCATATATACATGTGAGTGAGGAAAGAGAGATGAAAAGAAATTCCCCAGAAGGATTGAATTATGTATGGATCTTGCTGTTCTCTTCTACGGTGACCTGTTCTCCCTAGCTCAGACCAGGATGTTCAGTTCACTAAGAGGAAGAAACTAAAATAGCAACTTAGCTCTGTGCAGCCTGAAGAGGGAATCCAGGCAATTCCTGCAATCAGAGCTGTTTCACCTGGCATTAAAAAGCAGTTTTCAGAGGTAGCTACATAGCAGTTTAAGTCACAAAGTGAAAGCTTCAGTATTGACTCAAAACCACAGAGAAAAATGAGGCTGGCACAATGTAATTGCCTCAAGCAGTATTTGACCAAGACTCCTATGAGCTTATAACATTAATGATATGATGTTGTAATGTTAATGATGAGCACGTGCTTTTCCTTAGGAGTGAGATTTAGTCTTCTGGAAAACGGGAAAGGGTGAGATTCACCTCCCTATCTCTGCAATAATAATGGAATAATCGTTATTATGATGACTAAGATAATGAGAGACTTCAATTTTACATGACACGCATCAAACAGACATAAGATCTCAATGTGAGGCAGCATCGCTGCTCTGACGGAGGAACCCTTGCTTGCTGCCTCAGGGAGCTTGCTTTTAAGCAAAAATCTGGATCTGGGAATTTCTGGGGATTTGCTCCTGTATTCATAGAAGCTCTAAAAAGTTAATGTATTTCTTTTAAGTTGTTGCTGAAGAAACATTTATTGCTACAAGTCTTTGAGGGTGAACTTCAGGGACCCTGCGAAACAGATGAAATCTTTGAGACTAGGTACATTCCACCTTCTGCTCCGAGACTCCGTCTGTCATCGGACAGGCTCAAATCACACAGGAAAAATAACCAATCTTAGCTAACCCGGCTTCAGAACACAGTCAATAAAAGCTCAGACTCCAACATCTTTATTATTTCATCTGGCTAGTCAATGCCGATGAATTACTCACTAGGACATGGTGGGAATGGATTGGGCCATTTCCTGTCTATTGCATTTCTGGTGGGAATAACGACTGATAAAAAACAAGGAAAAGTCTGAAGGCTATGAGATTTCATCAGTGTCTTTTTTGAATTATATTCTATTATCTAAGGACTCCACTTAACTCGGAGCAGATAGCCTTGAACTTCAGAAAGGGGGAAGGAGAGGAATTGTCTGCTAATGTAAGCAGGGAGACAAAGTGCTGAAATCTGAGATTCAAAAAAGTCTAGTTTTATTAATTTGAATAAATCTTAACTGGGACATAAACATTAGTAGGAAACACCTCAGAGTGTGTTTTTTTCAACCAGTGGTTCAGGAGAAGATGAAAATAATGAATGCCCTATAAATTATACAGTTATGTAACTTGTATTTTAAGGAACTTGAATAATGTAATACATAGCAGCTCCAGCTAAAGGAGTGTGGGCAGAGCTTTGAACATGTCTAAAAACAGAACCCTTCAGGATGCCGGAGTCTAGAGAAAGGGCAGAGAGCAGAGATGGCTGCTGCAGGGCAGAGCCAGGAGCAGCCACGGGGGAGGCCAAGGCGCGAGCAGCAGCAAAGCTCTTGGAGAAAGAGAGGAGTCCTTGGGAGGTGAACCAATCTGGTTGAGGTTTCTCATGGCCCCATTTCCACTGAGGATCTCCCCCATCAAAAAGTCCCACCTCTACCTCCACTAACAGACTAAAATTTCACCCAGTCGTGTATTTGCCTCAGTTAAGTTGGCAAGATAAGAAATGGAAGGGGCATATATATGCATAAAACAACAACAAAAAGTTGTTTTTAATACTTTTCTGTCGTAGAATTGTTTTTCTGTAGTAGATGTCCCTCACTGCCCCAGTCTAGGGGACAATTCAGCAACCAAAGAGTATTGAAATGGAAAATTTTTGAGCCACAGCAATCATGAAGCCCTTCTCATTCATATGGGGACTAATGTAACTAAAACTGATCATCAGACCTAAATTGTGCTCTTGGATGCATGATCATATAGATAGATAGACTCTCTATATGGAGAGAAACAGCAGTTAGGAAAGACACAAAACTCTTCTCTATCCATGCAGCAACTCAAAAGACTTAGAAAAGGAAGAACCTTTGTAGGTCCAAGTCACTGGTCTCCATTTTTTACAACTAGCTGAAGCTCTGTAGGTGGTTGCTTTTTACCTAAGATCTAAAATTCTGGAGAATCCATTAAAGACAGAGCTTATGGGACACTATGCTATCTAAATGAGTCCAATTTATAAATATCTTCCAGCACAGGGAAAACTCAGGGATGAAAAGGGAACAGAGATTTTCTACTTCCTAGCCCAACCTCCATGTTTTCAGAGCTCTGTTTTAGATTATGTTTCGAGCTGGAAAGTCTCCATGAGAAAGAGCAGATGGCTAAGGCACTGATCCTGCCAGATGCTGATTTAGTCTGGACCTGATCCAGAAAAGCACTTTAGCTTTGTGCTTAACTTTAAGCATACAAGTAGCCCCAAAATTTTATCATGTGCTTAAAGTACGTCAGGATATAGACTGCAGCAAGCAGGGAAGTGGAGAAGGAAGGAGGTCTTCCCACCTTCTCCTGCTTGGTAACATCGTTGGCACCCAAATGGATAAGGCAATATCTCCAACTTCAGGCAGAACAGGTGGGTCCTGCAGGCACCTAAAGCACTCTGCCTATCAGGCCAGCTACTCCTGGCCGTGGGAGATCCCTTAAATAACCCAGCTGCTTCACTGCTGCTGCTGGTAGGGTAGGCAAGGCTTTGTAAGTGTACCAAGTGCTTTCTAAGTGCTAAGCAATTTGATGCACGTAGAGTCCTTATCAGTGGGGTGCGCTTCACAAGACCCTGCTTGCACTGAGTCAGTCTTACACTTTCTCAAGACTGAGTGAGACAGAGAAGTTTTTGACCTGCAATTCTTTGGAGGGCTTTAAACAGGGTAAGTGACATCATTGCCAGAATCCCGGCATTTATAAACATCGGCAATCTGAAAGTGATCCCAGGGCTGTGGAATTTAAAGCATGCTAACAAGCAGCAGCAGCAGCTTGGGAACCGCCGGAGAGTGGCCCATGTGAGTGCAGCGTCCCGGCTGTAAAACCACTGCTATGCCATGACATCAGCGCTCAACCGTCCGGCAGACACATACCTTTCTTTTATCCCCATGCTTCTTGCTGATGTTTTCAATGCTCATGATCTTGTTGCCTGTATGCATGTTCTCCTCCACCACTATTCTTGGCCCACGGGGGTTGCATCTGGAGGTGGAAAAGCAAAGGTGTTGTTCAAAGCCTGACTCACTGTGGACAACCCAAGGAGCCATCATTAAAGGTGTCATGCTGAAGCAATAGTCTTAGGTCTTAGAAACTCCTAAATCTTTTGCTGATAGAGATTGTTACCTTCTGCTGCAACTGTGATATTCCTTCACAACATTTCAAAGCATTTCATATAGGATCCACCTCAACAGGACAGAGAGCACAAGTTAACCAGTAAGGACACATCCCAGACTTTCTAAAGACTGAAAACAGAAAACTCAGACCACCTAAATCAAGCCATGTGAGTTTAATGCAGTGAATAGGCAAAATACCCCAGCTCACGGCCGCTGTAGCTTTTCTTTGAGCGCTTGCAACAAGTTTTGAAACTCAGCGTGCCAGGCAGTAATGATGGCATGGGGAGGAGGTGCTGCTGACGGTCCCTGAGTGAGCAGAGTGAGTAGTGGGGGGACGGTGGCAGAAGACTCCGTTCACACTGCATCCTCACTAGGAGAGAGCCAGACACGGCAGGGATAAGCACCCGGGCTCCTGCAAAGGTGCCGCGCTTCCCGCGGCCCTGCCGCACCTCGCGGGTGTTACAGGATGTAAGACGAACATGGGTTTCTGTAGGTGATGCCCAAGGGCCAGCACTGCAGGCAACCAATCTGCTAGATGGTGGCGCCTCTGCCTAGTCCTCAGAAGACACCCGGTTACCACCCTGGGTCAAGGGAGGGTTTCTAGCTCTCAAAACATCTTAATTAAAAGATGGCTTAGGTGACTTCCTGCAAGGCACAACTCTGTCTTAAGGATGAAGGGAAAAAACTCAAAGGAAGCAAATCACATCACAGCTTGAAGGACAATGATGTGTTCTGGGATTCAGAGCACTCCAGTGAGGAAGGGGGAGAGAGAGAGGGAGCGAGAGGAAGTGAGACAACAGGAGGAAATGGGAGCTGTGTCATTTCCCACAGGAATCCTCCTACAGCTTCTGCTGGAGAAAGATAAGGCTGCCCCGGAGGCCAGAAGAGGTGGACGCCACTCTGCAATTGTATTTAAATTGATAACATCAGAGGGCCAGGGAGCTGGAATGAGGGTTATACGAGGTCTTTTGCCACCAGCTCCCTGGTTTGGATCTGGTTGAATTCTGCCTTCATGACCAGCAGCAAGGTAGCTCCTGGCCAAATGCTAACCCAGCTAATGGGTGACTTCCCTCATGGAAGGACATACAGCCACTTCCGAGACCTGATCTGAGCCAGGATCACCCACCCCTGCGGTGACCGCTGCTGCAGGGGACCTGGGACAGGAGCTTCTCTCTGTGGCTTGTCTCAGGCTAGGGGCCTGCCATTCCAGGATTTGGAGAAGCTGTGGGAAAATAAGGAACAATCCAGCAAAACTGAGTCTCTCTTGCTGCCCAGATCTGTGATTTTTTTAAAGAACGAAAGGGAAGAGTTTTCAGAGTTGTCACACCCTGCTCCCTTGTGTGACACCCATCCAAACCAGAGCCAAGGCCTCTCCCCACAGACCTCTGCTCACAGAGCGGCAGGAATGACACAAGCAAACCTCATGGGACATCTTAGCTTTTAACTAGCCCTCAGCAGGTTTGTCTTACACTAGTCCTTATGGGGGAAAAAACATATATCACCTCTACACAAAAAAAACATACGTCATCTCTACACACTCTTTTCCTTGAGATCTTCCTTTCGCTGGTTGCTCACACCTATCTTTTCTTCTTCATCAACATCATAGGCTGCATCCAAGAGGTGTAAGAAAAATCTCTGTAAGTTTGAGGTGCCTTGCTGGTCAAGTTAAAGAAAATTCAAGTCTGATAGTCAGTTACTTTAAACTTAATGGATACAATTCTGATATTATAAAAGATGCTTGCAATGCCAAAAAGGATCATAGACAACCTCCTTGTGATCTTTAGGAAGGAATCACTTCTAGCAATTTTTAATACAGATAAATAAGATGCACCAAAAAGAAAAATTGTCCTGAAACTACCAGATCAAATCACAGCACATTCACCCTTGGGGAGCGCCCACTTACACTGTCTCCATGAGGCTGCAGGGCTGCCACTGCCACTCGACCTTTGGGTCAGGGTTCCCACTTACGGTGCACTGGATTTTGTGTTTGCTTCTTAATTCCACCCGCTCAATCTTATCAAAATCCGTCTCCTTTTCATAGATTTTGGGTCTCTCTAAAGGAAAAGAAAAAAGAAACAGAGTTTATATCCATGCTAGTGTTCCTGTTTCCATCAAAGGTCTTGAAGCTAGCAGTGGTGATACTGTGAGGTTGCTAAAGTTGGAGAGTAGCAGCGATGCTGAAACTCTCCTTTTGCAGGAACATGGGCAAATACTCTGAAACACTCTCGCCTTTGTCCTAATTGCTCTCAAATGTGATGGACCTTCTACACTTCTAGAAAACGTATGCAGTGAGACTCAGGACTGCAGGATCAGGCTGTTTGTGCAGGTGTTACAGACAGAATAGCGCTGGGCATCTGGTGTCACCGCCTGCGAGGAATCTTATCAGGCAGCTGGTGCTCTGCAATATGGTTACCATTGTGCACGTCCTTCCAAGGGTCGTCTGGGAAGACTTTTTCACTGGGAAATGCCGCTTACCTTTTCCATATCTGCGTAGCATGCACTGGATGGAGGGGAGCAGGGAAGAACTGATGGGAGGAAAACGCTTGCAGACTAATGCCAAGAAATTCTCCCCCAGAGCGAAACCTGCATTATTCACATCTGCAGGGCTGCAAGATCACACCCTTGCCCTGCACGTCTGACAAGAACAAACTTGTGTGTGACACTTTGAGCGCTGCTCCCTGCCAGCAGGAAAGAAATGCTCTGTCCCTTCTACTTCCAGCTCCCACGGGAACGGGCAAAAATGAGAAATAACACTAAAAAATCCCCAAAGTAACCTGAACTTTTCCTAACCTCAGCGAGGGTGGATTGGAGTTGGGGGTGAATGTGCAGGCTCTTCCCTTGTGCAGACAGCTCTGCCCATCCCTGTCCATATCTCTTTGTCCGCTTCTCATAACAGGAAGTCGCACAGATTTATTGGTCGGGGTCCCTCTGCTCAATGCCTCCGTACAGCTGAGCGCCGCCGCTTTGCGCCCAGGGCTTGCACAAGTTGGGAAGTGAATGGAGATTAGATTTCTGTTTTGTGGGTTAACTTATTTTTTCTGCCTGTCAAGGAGGCCCCAGATATGTAAATATGAGCTGCTGTCCACCTCATCAATCTGCAACCCTTTCGCTCCCTCATTTTTTTTTCCCTCCAGCCCTTTACTCTTACGAGAGCACTGACCAGGCTGATCCCATGTCTCGGTGGGATCCTCACTTTCCATTTCTCATAGTTGCCAGGTCAGAGTTTGAGTGATCTTCTGACCTCACCACTGCCTGAAAATATGTCAGCCTTCCTTTCTTCACCAGATGAAAGAAGGAGTGCTGAGTGTAATTGGTTCGGCCATACCCTAGTTCCCATGATACAGTAAAACATCAGCTGCTTTACGGTGTCTACATTATGTCTTAATTAGCAGTTAACTTAAAAACTCCAAATGAGTGGCCTTCTTGGTGTTAAGATGGATGGCATCGATGTGCTCCACTTTGCTGTTTTGCTCCCCTCTGACTGTGTTTTGTTCCCCTTCTCCAGTGATGTTCTGGCATTCTCCAAAACCCCACTTGTCACTCCTTGTCCTTTCAGAGCAGGAAAAGGGCCAGTACTGGTAAAGAAGATCGGGAAGGCAGTAGATAGGTCAGCCCAGCAGACTGTGTCTGGGCCCCCTGGTACTTGTGTCTTCAGCTGCGCTGTGTCACTGCTGGATCCCCAAATGTCCCACTGATCACAGGCCTTGAGATTTGTGCGTGTACAGGCAATTCACAGGATATATTATGGAGACTAATGTTGAACTTCCTTATAACTAGCATCTCATTTCCCATCACTAAATTATTCCTGATTGTTAAAAATTATTCTAAAAAACTCCACAGAGGTAGAAGCACATTTTTCATCTTCTCAGACACTTTCCTTTCAGCCTCAAATCCTTTGTTCAACTTGTCTGGACTGAACCCAAAAGCATGATTTTCCCCCAGAAGAAGAGGTGCTAAGTTCAGTGCGGAAGGTTACGCCAGTGTTATGTTGCCTGGGATGTAAGAACAAAGCTTTGCTCACTTAGGGAGAGAAATACTATGTGTGTTTGTGGATGTGTGTTTGTGTGAAAGAATACAAGGGGAAGGGTTTGGTTATTAGTTTTGAATACGAAAAGAATTTTTTACACTCTTGGTGAAATGAGGAACACATTGACTGTCACTTACCTCTCTAAAAAAAGAAAAAATTTTAACTCGATCTAATTAAAATAAGAACATACATGAGTGACAAATGAATTCCTAATTCCATAGTAAGTTTACTGCATGGCACTATTAAATATAACTTGAAACCTAAAGTGAGTCAAAATGATTCATTAAATGAAATAACAATAATTTATGAAGCTTAAGAAATTATTTTCCTATAACTTGAGGAGTTGGCTAAAAATGACTCCCTGGCACTTCTTTCATGGTATCTCATAACACCGTGAGTGTGGGGTAGTAGCTAATTTGGGGCACAGCATTCAGAAATTGGGGCAGTTTTTATACCTCCTTCTCTTTCAGCGCAAAATGTGTAATGGTGGTAGATGTTCATCTGTACATGACTTCTATTGCACTTTTGAAATCTTTTAAGCCCTTGTCTTTGTGCTTTTAGGACCATCAACATTGGCCCGATGTGCCACAGGTTTATGCAGTGTGGGGTGCTCTAATGTCTCACACAAGCCAAGTTTCAAGCCTGAGTTAAGCCAACCTGGTCTTGGGTGGGCTGTTTTGCAGGGATTTTGATTTTTGAGCTGAATTGCTGGACCTGTGAAGTCTTAGGGCTGAATTGGAATCACTGGGGATGGATTTCTTGGACTGAAAAGGTTGGGAGTTTCTGCCTACTCTCCTGCTGTGCCCCAACTTGCAGTACCTGCTGGGACAGCTGCCGCGTTTCCAGGCACTTTGCTCTGCTGGTTCACATACCACGTGCAGCAGTTGTCTCCATCAGTGCTGGATCTACCAGGATCTACCAAGTGAACTGGTTTCTACGGTGGGGGATCCTGGCCTTTTAGATTTACTCAGTCTGTAAGTCGCTAATTGACTTGGTCCTGCCTGCAGAAAGGCCCCGCACCTTAGCATGAGTTTTCCCCTGAAGCCGGTGAGGATCTAGCGCACCCCAAGCATGCGCTTTTCAGCCAACCCCCTCTCTCTGCTCTCTCGGCCACGTTTGCTCTCCAGGCAGCCCGCTGGGCTCTGCAGGACCCCGGGCACCTTTGCTCCTCACCGGGAGGGAGGGAGGGCCGGGGCCGCAAATCCATTTGCAACCCATTTGCCAGCAGACAAGTCTATCTCTGGTTGCACCTTAAATTATGCATCTCAAATACGGATTTCATCAACACACACGCATTTGCATGTGCAGTGCTGTTTCTTAAAAATAAGCTGTAGGGAACTGAAGCTTGAGCAGGCATTGGACACCTTGGTTCCTGCCCTGCGTGTTCCCATGATCCAATTTCTTGTTTCCCACTTGCCCCCAGACATCTGCCCTCCCCCTTCCACCCTCCCTTGGCCACTGCCCTCCCCAGGCTGAGTTTGCTCAAGCAGAAGCCAAGCAAACCTTAAAAGCTGCGTCCATGGCTGCTTTTGGAAAGTGCAGTGTTCAGATGGCTCTAAATGTATTGAAACGAATGGGATTTCGTCCGCGCAGGTTTCAAGTGTGATTGTATCCCCAGCCCTCTTTGCAGAGGTGCAATTGCTGGTGTGAGAGCTGACCTGAATACCTAAAGACTTCCCTGCTGCTGCGCTGCGAAGTGCAATCGAAAGCAGTTCCCCTTACTGCAAATTTAAATTTAACAGCATTATGTAAATCTCACCTTAGTTTCTAGCGCGATGTTTAGTCTTTGGGCATTAGAAGTAAATAGTGCATAAGGTGTTTGGGACATGGACCTTTGCCCTGACTTTACTGCTTTGGCACAGGATTCCTCAGGCTCTCCATTCACTATGGATGTTATTATGGGGTTTTGCCCACTTGCCACCCAAAGGAGCACCCAAATAGAGAGGACAACCCATAAAGCCTCTGCCTGATTTGTGAAGAAAAGCTTTGCTTTACTCCCAGGGACCTCTTGCTCAAATGCTGCTCGCCCACCTTCCCCACTACGGTCTCACCTGGCTTTCAGAAAATCTTTCTGCATTTTTGCATTAGGCGTATCATTAAGAGAACATAGAGGGCCCAGCAAAGCCCCTAGGCACAATCCGCTGCGCTCTGTCGGACAAGGGGCTTCATGAAAACTAGTGACAAGGAGGTGACTTGTTTTCTGTTCGTCCTTTCTGTTTCCCAAAAGCAAAAATAATTTGCAGTTCACAGTCTTCCTCTGAGGGTTATGCAGCACTTTGTGGAAGCCCCAGCTCCACACGCTGGGCCTGGCGACTGCAGTAAGGTGGGTAGGAAACACAGTGATGTGAGCTGGGACTAGCCAAATGTTGCAGGGAAAATTGAAATTTCCCCCCAAAAAATTTCTCCACTTTGTTTTTGTTCAGTTTACAAGTGATCTCCTCCTTCTGCCACTCTACCTTTCTTAATTTTTATAGCCAAGCAGGGCTTAAAGCAAAGTGCTCAGTGAGATGCTGCCTAATTGCCAGCACAACGAGTGGTTTGCTAGGATTTTCCTTGGCCCGTTCTGTGTGCCTTCCCACAGAGGAAAACTATGAGTTAACCTAGATGCAGGCATGGCTGGGAGATGGCTTGGAAACTGCGGGCTGCCACTTCCCAACTTCTTCCCGCTGCTTCCCAAATGAGAACAGCTCTGACTTCTTCCCTAGGGGCTCTCCCGCAGGGATTGCAGGTGCCACGGGGGAAGCTCCTCATAACTTGCTAGCAAGGAGCGTGCCGGGATGGCTCGCTGCAGCCCGCGGGGGCTCCGCGCTCCTCCTCCCCTCTTGCTTAGCCCGGAAGGTCACAACCAGTGCTGGCCATGCCAGGAGGGAAGCACAGCCTGGGGCTGGGCAGGAGCTCATAGGAACAGCGGTCAGACCCAGAAAGGCTCTGTTTTATTTTGGAGTTTCTCATTTGCTTGGCTGGCACAGAAGATGGCAAATAATATCTTCTATTTTGACTTTTCCTGAGTGAGTCCCTCTCCAAGGGGCTCGGCAGGAGACCAGGAGGAGAGCTGGCAGGACCTCTGAGCACGCACGCAAGCGGGCAGGTCACTATGCAGCCCTGCTTCTCCTACCTGGCTCAGCCCTTTAATCTAATCATCAGCTGCGCTGCGCTGCTATTCCGAACACATCCTAACAATGTGTTTCTCCCAGCTCAGTGTGTCGAAAGGAGCTGGTATGAGGGGACAGAGCAGAAGGGCAAAGTGGTGATGGAGATTATTCAGCCCATCATTCTGAATTAACTCAGGCTTCTCTACAATCTGCGTTGTGGCGGTCAGAGGGGGCCGACTGCTCCATGAAGCGCTCAACAGGAACCCCGGCACATGCAGATGACTTGTGTGCGGTGCGACTGCAGTGCAGCCTCTTGTCCATAAAGAGATCCGGGGCTTTGGTTTAGGTTTTGTTCTGAAACTGCTTTGTACTCCCACCGAATAACTGTTTTCTCCCATGTTTTTCCTTGGCTGCCCTGGATGTGCTGCCACCAGCTGTTTGCCAGGATTGTCCCTTCTCCTTGCTCCCTCTTGTCCAAACTCTTCAGGGCTTTATTTTCTTGAGGCTTTTCTCAATAAGAATTTAATCAAACAAAACAAAACACAGCAACCCGCCGTTTCTTGGACAGTGTTTGATGTGTAAATATGTAAAGAAGGAGCATTTTGAAAATGCAATCATCTACCTCCTGGGGATTTGAGTCCTACCAGGAGGCAACGTGACTCCGCCAAGTTGCTACGTGTGCCTGTGAGATTAAATTCCAGCTGCAGTGGGAGCGCGGGTGACCAGAGGCACAGCTAAGCCACGTCTTAAAGAGACATTTTTGGAATAGCAGTGGGATCCCAGTGGCCGCTCTCCTGGAGCCCAAGCAGCAGGCCACGTGTCCATGTGCCCTGTTCCTGTGTATGACGAGCTGAGTCCTTGCCTTGGGCGGGCACTGCTGCAGGTTCCTGTCTGGAATTTGGCCATTGGAGCTGGCACCGTGGATCCCTCTGCTCCCTGTAGATCCTCTTCCTTTGCTCCTAGTTCAAAGTGAAAGTGGCGGCTTGGCCACAGCACATGGACCACCACACAGATAGCGCAGGCTGCCCGGGAGCAGCAGCACCTAGTGCTTTGGAGCTCACTTCTATTTCCCCAGCATAGTGATGTTTTCCAGAAGAAGAGGACAAATCCAAATAACATTTACTGTCTCATCCAACAGGCTATTTAAATAATTTTCTATCTTCTCCTACGTGAAACAGATGACAACTTGCTGCTTCCCAAGCCCCTGTTGGACTGGCCCCTGTTTGGACAGGGTGAACCGTAGGGCTGTTACTCAAATGTGACTTGCTGCTCCGTACCAGCGAGCTGCTGCGGAACCAGCGGCCAGCACAAGGCTTCTCCAGCGCTGCACTGCTGCAAGCAGCATCTTCCCAACAGGGCATAGAAGCGCTGCTCCTACCTCTGTGCTCACTGCAAGGCCAAGGGGATTTTTCCTGCAGTCTGCTAATCTCTGCGCTCAAACTGCAGCCCCAGTAATTGCAGGCTTTGTGCCCTCTGGCTCCAAGCGGAGCTGTTAAAATCTCCCCTCTTCAAGCACAGCTGTTTCCAGCTCAGAGGTGCTTGTGTCTCCATGGTGGGCAAGATAATCCTTGCTTGAAATAGCCAGAGAGCCAAGCTCCTGTCAGGCCACAAGCGCCTGGACAAAATGAGCCTCCCCTGGGGCCAAGCCCTTCTGACGGAGCACACGAGGTTAGTGCAGCAGCGCGAAGCTGCCAAGGGCAACAGGGGTCCGGGCTGTGTCCCCACCAGTGCTTGTAGCCACAGACTCACAAGCAGCGCTTCTATTCGACAGGTATTTCCCTCTGCATATTCTTCACTTGGGGATAGTCTGTTCTTAGCCATTTCCTTGCGCTGTGCTTCAGCATGCAGCACCTTCTGCAGCCAGTAACCCCTCCGCATGGGCTGGACTGCAGACGTCGGTGCAGAAATGGTGTTTTGGCAGCGTTTGGCACCGTTTAGGCAGTGACCACTCTCCATTGACATGTCTGCTGTGCAGTTCTCCCAGGAAGGCTGGCGGAGTGAGGCATGCGCAGGATGCCATGTGCTGCTCCACATGCGGAAGATGAAAGGCTTGTGCTGCAATTTATAGCAAGGGATGGTTCAATCCCAAAATAGCATCTTGTTCATGCAGACGTGGGCTGTTTGTTTTTTTTTCATATGCCTATTTGGGGAATGGCTGCTCTTCAGCTAAACATTTGCTTTTGCACGCAAACACTAATACATTTACCTTAACAAGATGATTTATTACCATTCTTAATTTTCTCTTCCTTTAAATGTTTCCGTTCTCAAACAAGACCGCAAAAACATTTTATGGATAAACAACCTCGAGTGAGCAAATCACAGTGGCTTAACACATTACTGCTCATCAGCCAAACTGCAGCAGCTGACCTGAAACACTGTCCTAGCTCTCTCCCCTCCTAAATTACACACCTTAGTCTATATCATCATTGAGGTGGTTTAAGCTGGCAGACCTTATTTAGCATTTCTAATAGGTGAAATGTGCCAAAACAGACAGTTCTCCGTTCATCAGGCACTGCTCCTTTGTGAAAGGTGAAATGAGAAAAACACAAATGCTGGAAGCTGCATGGTTCAGCAGCACCTAAGTGATACAAACCAAGACAATTGAGAATATTTTTAGGTGTGAAGAGAAAAACGAGAAAAGAATTTGTAATGGAAAAGAAAACAAACCTGCCTCAATAACTTCATTTATCTCACTGCCTGGCTGAACCTCAAAAAATACAAAAGAAAGCAGAGCTGATTTTTCGGAACTCCTATTTGGCCTCACGATCCAATCTCTCTGCTCCCAAATTCAATGGATTAAAAGAGGCACTGGATGTTCAAGGAGACAATGTGGCTCTGTCTTTCATTATTCCAGCAAGGGAGATTAATAAATGTGATTCCAGTATCTATTGTTCCTGTGTCAAATGAACCTGCCTCAGTGCACACAGTTTATGCCAGTTTTCCCAGGAATCCTTTAGAAAAGACCCTGTCTCTCACTTGCTCCTATCAGATAAATGACAATACATGAGATGCAGACTTAGAAGGTATTTCTGTAGCAGGATGATTGAGAGACATAAAAGACAGGGTAGCTCATCCAGTTCCTTCCGTCAGCCCTTTGGGGACTCCTCTTATCACAGCAGGATGTTCTCCAGTGCTTTGCCCACACTAGTTTTTAATCTCAAGGGGTAAAATTTCCACCACTCTTAGGACTATGACCCCATCTCCAGAACTCCTGTTAAAATTAACTTTGTTCATTTTCAAGCCATTTCTGTTTCCTTCTGCAGAGACACTGCCCTGACAAAAAGATCTTGCCGTCTACTTCCGAGGTGCAATGTCTGGGTGCAAATTAAGTGACTTTAGAAGACCTGGTTTCAGACTGTCTCCTCAAAACGGCTCCCTATTTGGAATGGGTGCTGCTTCGATTTAACATGAGGTGACATGGGATTGATGCGTCCTCAAGAAAGTGATAGTCTATGCAGAGACCTTCTGAAATGCAAATTTCTAACAAGATAAAGATGTTCCTCTGAATACTTGTTATGTGTGGCTAATATGTGATGAACATCTGCTATCAAACACTTAGTTGCATAGATGCCCACGGTCATAGACTCTAGAATCTAGGGTATATTTGGATACCAGATGGTCAGTATATTAACCATTGCTCTCCATGTTATGCAATGGTCAGCGTCCCAACATACTATAGAGTTCACCCAGGGTGTGTTCCTTGCTTGCTCAGCCCTGGGAAACCCTTTCTAAATGCCTATTTGACACTGAAAAAGCCCATGTCTGTTGTATTCTTATCTTACCAGTTCTCATATACTAACATCAGCCTTCACCCCCTTTTGCTTTGTGCTCACCTGAACTCTAAAAAGATCAGCTCATCTCTGCTAGATATGGGGACTGTTCCTGTTGACCCATAAAGTTGGATCACACAAACAAATGAGGAAAACAAAAGAAGTTGTTATAAACATGCAGTCCTTACCTGTCACTACGAGCTGCATGGTGAGGTTCTTGTACAGGCCGTATTTTGCATTGCTCAAGACAATAGTATAGTTGCCAGCGTGCTTGGGTCTCACATCCCTTATGCCCAGTCTGTACTTCATTGGATCTGGCTCGTAGCAGGTGTGGTTATCCTTGATCAGTTTGCCATCTTTGTACCTGTTTTGGAAGTCCCATCAAGACTCATCATGTGTTTGCATGTTACCCCTCAGAAAAAACTAGTTATTATTCAAATTAGAATGTGTCATCCTTTGGAAACAGCAAGGGAAATTCAGCTCTGTATTGTGTCTGAATTGGACATCTATCCCTTTCATCCTACCACACCAAAACTGAGTAGGATGTGCAGTGCTATGGGAGTGCTTCATCCAGCTGACAGAAAAAGGATATTTTAATGGGTCTGAATTAACAGCACCTGTTGCATGCTCAGTTATAATCAGAGATGTGCAGCTAGATACTGCCAAATTATGCAGCCAAATTAATGCCAAATTAATTAAGCAGAATTATGTTTCAGTGTGTATGTATGAATATGTTTCTAAAAATGCTGAAGCCTCTCTTTCAGGGAATTTCAATAGGAAGGTCAGTGATGATTTTACAGTCTTGAATCTTCGCTAGCCATGACTCTAAGCAGCCTGCACAGCCTTCTCCCTCTTCACTGCTAAGCTGTTATGCAGATTTGGGTTTTGAATATCAAATAGGCAAGACTTTGCCACACACAGTGCTTCAGAGTTGATGGAAGGAGAAGCTGGGACACGTGTCCTACTGTATGAGAATGCTGGAAACCTCCTTTACAGTCGTTTAAACAGCTTGTCCTGCGAGACCTCCAACATCAACAGCTGTAGCTGGGAACACACAGGAGAGGCAGCTCTGGTGGTCCCAGGCAGCTACCAAAGGATGCTCCGTGCTGAGCCTGGAGAACAAAGCCTTGGCAGAGAGAAGGGGGATGGTCCCCACCTCAGCTCACAGAAAGGTTCCCATCTCCTAAGAAACTGCAACAATTACAAGTATCCCCTGGCAAGGCTGAGGCTCCTGGTTTGAAGTGAATGTTACAGAATTTCATGTTATTTCACTCCAAAAAAAAAAAAAAAAATACAGCAAATGATCCCTGACCAACACTTTTTGCTCACTGCCACCCACCCTAAGTGGACCTCAGTTAGCCAATGACATGTACACCGTGAAGGTGCCCATGCACGCCAGCCACCTTCTGTGCCAGCATGGGCAGATCCACAACAGCTGTGCTAGAGGATTTCATGTAGATAAAGATGGATAAGTGATGGATGGGGTGGCTAAAGATCCTCTATAAAATGAGGTGCGAGAAAAGCAGCCAGAGGGAGGACAAAGATGAAAGGATGGAGATGAGTGTCTCCTGGTGCTGCTGACATGTTGCACCCCTATTAAGCTGATCTGTCACACCTAATAGTGCAGCCTTTGGGATGTGTAGGATTCTGTGCACTGTCTGCAAGGATGTGGGGTAGGGAGTGAGAAGGGTCATGAGTATGTGGAGATGACTCAGATAATATTGCCTCAGTTGTTGACCAGATATCAGTGGCAGAACTAATGCCATAATAACATCTATATTTTTTACAAGTGGCACAGGCCAGAGGTCTAGTGTGGTCCATATGTCCCTGGTAGGGAACAGACCAGATGATTAATTTTCCACAAAACATTGCAGGTAACACAAGAAGTCAAGTTTTCCACAAGTGGGCAAAAATATTTAAAAAAGATAAAGAGGAAGCATTTCTTATGTTGGGAATGTCCTTTGCAGCTTTCTAGTAAGATCTGCCTCTTTGCAAACTGGCCAGTGGTAATGCTGATAAGAGAGCAGCCCTTCTCCAGGCACTTTCTATTTGAATTTTTCAAATAGTTCTGGGTCCAGGACAAATGAAACTCACGTTTTTGTGACAGGGACTTTTCTTGCACGCCCAAAAGGGAAACAGCATAGAAAAGAGTAATGCCCAACTTCACAGACCACATAGCACTGTAGAAAGGAGACGCATCTCCTTAGGAGAACTGGGCCACCAAAACAATGACCACCAACAACTCTTTTAACTGTGGGGTAAGGAAGGGTGAAAATCTGCTCCTGAGCCCAAGGAAGGTCACATGTCTGGGATTTTGCATAAGATGAAGGTACTCACCAGGTAACACTGGGACGCGGAAAGGCATCCACCTTTGCTGCCAGTTTCAATGACTTGTGTCCTGATGTAATCTCATAGTAGGGTCCTTTCTTATGTGAAACCGTAATGAAAGGTTTGTCTTGAAAGAGGAACAAAAAAAGAAAGTCAAGCAATTGCAGATCTGCCAGGGTGCAGTGCTCACATCTTTGAATACTTTTGTGTCTACACTGGATTTCTTTGCAATACAGATCTGCAGAAGCTACAGACAACCACATGGAAGGACAAGCTGTTATAGCAGTTGCCTTGCAAAGCTCTACCAGCACCAGTATGCTTCATCTCCAAATAAAGATCTTATATTTAAAGTGGGGAATCAGTAATACCTGCAGTATCTTTATCTTCATGCATCTTTATCCTTTGCACTAAACAATCTTAGTTCTCAGTATTGTTCTAGTTTAGCTGCAGAACTTACCGTACACTGTAACCGTGACATTGGCCTCCAGCCTTGTTACATTGAGTGTTCTGCACACATAGGAGCCTCCATCTTCCATGGTGACATTCTCAATTGTCAGGCTACTGCTAAGTTTATACACCATGCCGCTTTGGTCTATCGTTCTTCTAGGATAAGGGTGCTGGAGGTCAGAAAAAAGGGTATCAGAAAGTACTTTGGGATTATTTTGTTCACCCTGCCTAAGTTTGACAGGTAAGAAAAGCAGCGATTCAGGTCAAAACTATTGTCTCTCCATTACTGAAATAAATAAGGGACAAATCAGCAGGAAATGCTCTTGTTTGAGTTTTCATTACCAAGTAATAAGAGATAGATTTGATCTTACAGAATGGTACTGTGGTGATTTTTGACTGAAATCTGGGCAGGGAGGTGAGTAACTGGATGCATAAAAGATCAGCCCTTCTCAGGGATGACGGAGCACAGTGCAAACAGTGTTGGCACAGTCCCGTCAGCTTTGGTAGAGTCCGAGTTGTGCATTTTGTTGTGGTTTTGTTTTTTTTCTGGTCAAAGTCAGTTTTCATGTCTTAAAAAGAAAACCTGTTTTCTAAAAGAACAAAAGATATATTTTGACAGCCAAATGCCAACGCAAATTCCTGCAGGATTTGAGAAAGCATGATGTGCTTCTGGTAGGAGTTTTGACCACAGAGATCTTGACCAAGAAATTTTATAGTTACTGTTTTAGAATCCTAAGGAGGGCTCAAGGAAAAACAACAGCAGAAAGACCTCTTTCTCACCCATCATATGAGGTTCATATGGGGTTCATATGGGGAAACAAAATGAGGTAGGCCCATATTGCTTGCACCTCTGTAAAGTCTGTACACATTTTCTGTAGTTTCCTTGAAGAAACAAAATGAAACATCCTTGCTTTATGTAAACAGGAGAAGTCCAAAAATAATCGAATTTTAAAGGTCACATTTTCTACTTTCTCAGAGCGGCTTAGATGCTTCTTTGAAATGCATAATTTGCTGAATTAAAAGAAAACAATCATTTTAATTCTGAGAATCAAATGGAACCTTAAGTACCGATCTTGGACACATGAACTGATCTCAAAAATTTCCTTTCTTCCATCCATTTTTCCTTGGGAGAACTGAAAGATTTTAGTATGCCAGATGAAATGCTCCATCCCTTGTATTTTCGATGGCAAATCAGGCATTTCTATATTGCCTTCCACAGAAAGCTAACGAACCTGCACTCAGAACGTAAATTGAATTTGTCGGTGAGACTTCAGCAGATGCAACTAGCTTGTGTTTCACTTTTACCTACTCTATAAATACCAAGATGGATGAGCAGACTGACAATCTTCAACCTTCATGGCTGCTTTGAGACTTGCTGCTGTGAGCAGGATCAATACAGGGGCCACCAGAAGCGAGGCAGCTATTCTTTCCAGAAAGAAACATATTTCTGGCTTTTCTTGCAGGCATTCATTTAGCCTGTGCTTTGTGGTTCAATTTGCAGGATCAAGATTGTCAGATAAGTTTCATTCTCATCTGAACTAAAAATATGATCAATTGTATGCTTACAAATGGCTGATTATTTTTCAGAATAATGAATACTCAGCCCTGTGAACACATCTTTCTTGGGGTGGGTGGGGAGAGACTGCATCAAAACAATTCCAAATTTTCATTGACTCACTCTCCCACTAGGACATGTCCACACGAACTCAATGCGTCCGTTGAAGAAGGTTTCTGCTCTGCAGTCCAAATAGAGAGTATCTCCAACCAGCAGCTTTTTTGGAGTTGCTTTCAAATCCAGGTTCTGTATTCTGCCCTCTGAAATGAAAAAACAAATAAAACCAAATGTATAAACATGCAGGCCTTTATCTGCAGCAATAACATTTCAGATGGACTCCACACTCCAAGTCTCTCTAACATCATTCCTTTTTTCAGAAATACCTAACCTTCCTCTGACATCCCTATGAAAATTGTTGGAAACTCCAATACAGTGGAAAAACGAAGTCACCTGTGTAAACGGCTGAAAGTCACTGTAATACAGCTCATTGATCACATGGGGACGCAGTGATAATACGAATTATTTTTCTTGCTTTTGCCATGCTGGGGTCTAACCCTCAATAATCACCAACAACTCTGCAGCCATTCTCATGCCACTCGCCTCCTTGCCTTCACTCCTAATTCAGAAAAGTTTTTTAAAAGTGACTCATCCTACTGAGTACCTCAATGTCTGATTATCTAAGAGAAGGTAAATTTCTGTAAAACATGACCCATGTCTCTCCTGCCCTCTGATGTTGAGTTTCCTTTCCTCTTTGAATAGCATCCACAAATCTTGGTGTTACAGTCTTACTGACACCCTACACGCATCACCTCTGAAATAAGCCCTGCATGGAGGCCAGCTCTCCATATCTGTGCCACCACATCCCTAAAACACTCCTACCTCTCACTGTGCATTATACGGGCTAAATGGGGATGACCTAATGTTTTCTTTTAGCTGTGCATGAATGACTGTCGTAATAAATAGTTACTTCAGCAGTGAAAAAAAAAGGGGGCAAGAGAGATTTCCAGCATTTCTATTTGGCCGCCATACAATTTACCAGCCTGTTGTTTAAAGCTGAATGCTAATTGTATGGAAGGATGCTATGATCTAATGGGAAAGAAGTCACAGTAAACTCTCCTATGTGAAAAACAGAGTCTACACGGAGAGCAAGAAAATACATAGAAAACAAAGGGAAAATAAATTGTAAGTGTCTTCATATAAATGTTCAGCACTTCAAAATCTATTTTTCACTTGCTTCAAATTCATATTTTAATTCTGAACTGAAGCTCAAGTATGAACATAAGGGAGAGGGTATGTTAAAGCACGAGGATAAGCTATATAAAAAAGCAAAGACTTGAATCAGCACTTTAATGTGATTTTTATACCATGATCTTCAGTGTTTAATGACCAGAAGCGAGAAGAAAGCAACTGGTTTATCCTAAACCAGCAGTTGTTTTAATGCAAATATCACTCTGTCCAAAAGAACTGAGCTTTGGTGGGGTTTGGATAAATGACTCCTGTTTTGTACCATCGTCCTATCACGTAGGAAGAAAAGGGGGAAAATGAGTTTAAGTGTTCCAGTCTGAACTTGCTCAGGATACAAAGCAGTGAGATAGAACAGGTACAAGGGAGAGCTATGGAATAGAAACGCTATGGTTGTTCTTGCTATGCATAGTCACTCACCCAGTCTCTGTGTTAGGTAGTAGGATGTGAACACAGTCCCGTTGACATTTGCGGTGCATTTGAGTACTCCAGAGTAAACAAATGAGTGAGAGGAGATGACAAATCCTCTTGTGGGGTCCCACGTCTCAAAGTCCATCTCTACAGAAGAAGGATACTGAGAGAGAAGAGATAGATAGGAGGGCTGGTGAGACTTTCCCTTTCCTCTCAGACCACAGAATATTTGAACTTTTGGAGTGGTTGGTGGTCTCATTCCACACATATCTGAGGCAACATCAACATATGCAAACAGAACAGCTCTCCCTAATATATGTCTTTGAAATCCCAAACTTGGACGATCCTAACTGGAGCCCTTGATTCAGTAGCTCCAGCCCTTGATTCAGTAGCTCCAGTCCTCTCAGCTCTTCTGCTGTAAATTGTCCTACCTGGTGGAGGTCCTTCACCTCTCTCCAGGAAATAGTTAAACCTATCTTAGAGGAGTTTTGCAGTAATCTTTCTGCAAGTGCCTAAGAACAAAATGTGCTTCTCCTAAATTTACATATTCCTACCATACATTTTTTAGAGATCTCACAAGACAGTAAAAATACATGTGCAGCTGGACTCCCAAAATTCAGAAGGACTCATGTCACTGACTCACTTGCTGACAAGCATCTATAAGTTAGGTCTAGTCTGGCTAGTCATCAGCTTCTCTCTATAGTGCAGGAAGAGATGAGTCACTTCCAGAGGGCCCTACTGATCTCTGCTGAAGGAGCCTAGCTGGCTTAGTTAAGCTGCTAAATTGTAATACATCTGAAATAAGGGAATTTAGAAGCACAGATATTTTTTTTTGCCCCAAATCCATAAAAAATTATAGTATTCTGAAATTCTTGAAAAAATGACATACTTAATTTCTGCTTGTGGGGAAGAAGTGAGGATATTAAAGAGTAAGGTGGAAAATAAGCTCAATATTAATTCAGTATGAAACCTATGTATATTCTTGAACAGCACCAATGTCAAACAGGTTAGCTTTTTTGAGTGGGAATAATGAGTTTAATATTATTATTAACAGGCAGGGAAATCCTTTATTTACTAGAGAAAATGCAATTTACTTTCTAATCATTCTGGGAAAATCCTGGATTACAGTGAGGAATGAAATGTGCAAAATTAAATACAGAGGTGGGTAAAAGCAGATCGCTGCGGTTCACCCGTCGGGTGGGTGGAAGCCAGGGCTCGGGCAGGGCTTGTTCAGCGGGACACAGGGAGGCTTGCGGCGCCTGAGGACGGGCTGCAGGAGCCCGCGACCCTTCTCCCTGTCCGGGCTCCTCGGAGCCAAGGCGAGTTACCGTTTTGCTTTTCAGGATTACCTTGCTTTCGCTTCTGGAGCTAGCTGAGGGAAGAGCTGCACTAGGGACTGCAAATGGGGATCTCCCCAGTGACGCAGTTAGTTGTGCTCTTATCCTTGTAGTTATGTAGCAGCTGATCTAGTTTGCTGTCTCCAAACAAGCAGCTGTCGTACGTGGCACTGCAGTTTAAATATGATTCGCCTTAAATAATGCTCTTGCTCTAAAGCAATTTCAGCATCAGGCCTTGAGAGCTGACACTCGTGCCACTTGGGGAATAAGCTACTTATCCCTTTGGCGTTATTTTGGATCCCTTATTTTTCCATATTCGGCATCAAGGAAAGACCAAGCAGTGATTGCAGGACAGGGCTTGGCGGCAGCACTGCAGGAAAGCCGGTAGCCGCTTCCTTTCGGAACAGTGTTTTCCTCCGGGCAGTCGCAGGACACACGGATTTCATGTCAACGCTTTCAAAGGTTTCACTCAAACCATTCTGTGGCTCAGATCCGTTCAGAAAATTTAGGGAAATTACCAAACAAGATCTGAGACCTGCGGCTTAATCACGCTTTAACACATGTGAAGGTCAAAGTTGTAAGAGGCAAAAATCCACTGAAGCGGAGCAGGCAGCAAATAGATATGCCAAGACTGAGCACTGCTTCTCACCCCGAATTAAGAGCATGTTAAGCAAATTAACAATTTGAACTGTTATGTCTTTCTCTGGCTTTCTTAATAACACAGATGATATGTAGAGTTTGCCAGAGTCTGTTTAGTATTAGCAGCAGTACCTTGCCACATACATATTTAAAAGCCAGAGAGTGCAATGATTTTAAAGTATAATGGTAACATAAGAAACGTAATTTATGAGGGAAAAAAAGTGCATTTTCTACGGGAATAATGAAATGCGATAAAGCTGAATTTCATGGTTTGGCAGCTCTGTTCCCTGATGGTTAGGGGAAGGGGAAAGAAAAAATAACCCTACTCAGGGGGCCCTTTTCAACACTACACACACACATAAAATGCTTTCATAAAATATTCAAAAATATATATTTAAACAACCAAACAAAAAGCGTCAGTGCTGCTTGAAGGAAACTGCAGTGGCTTTCCTCCCTTTGAAGTCCGTTGTCTATCAGTGATTAAATTTGGAAGAAGAGGATGTTCTAAATTTGTCTGCTTGCCTTGTTCACCTCTCCCCCCGATCCTTACCTCCACCCCTTCTCCCGACCCGCTTCCTCTTCGCCTGGGAAGCAGCCACGGCGGCTCCACATGGCGCTAGGAAATTCCCAGACAGGGCAAAACAAGCCGGCGACTTCCCGCAGCCGGCCGGCCGGGCTGGCCGCGGCGGCTCCCGGCGCCAACACGCACCTCCCTACACACACCCTCGGCCGCGCCGGGGACGTCGCCATGGCTCATGGCCCACGGACCTTCCTTTGGGGAGCGACACTCAACACACACATCCCCTCCCTGCAGCCCTCTCGAAGAGCAAGAAACGCCGAAGGGCAGGTTTCTTTGCAATTCAAAGGGGAAATCAGCAGAGATTTCATTCCATGCAGCAAGATCAAGGACCTCGGCTTGTGTTTGAAGAAGTGCCTGGGATAGAGCAGAGCTCGCTGCCCACAAAGGAAAGGATAAATCTGGAGCTGTGCTCGGTGGGGCTTCCAAGGCCCTGTTTAGACTCGTGGCTCTGCCGCAGTCGACAATGATACTCCAGCAATGAATTTGGTTGAAGCAGGCTGAAGTAGGATGGGGATGTTTCATTTTTATAGTCAAGAAGGAGACAGTGATAACACTTATCTGGGCTAAAGTGATAAGCTGTACATGGAGAAGAGTTTTATTCCCCTCTGCTTTAATCCCTACTGGCAAAACTTAAAAATAGAGATCTACTAATGTAAGAAGGCTAGCACTGTCCCCACACACGTCTCCTGGAAATCTGCCATTGGCTTCAGCCGGAGCTGGAGCACTGTCCTAGGCCTCCACGATTTCTTGTGCCGTCTCCTAGGAGCAGGGGACACATAACAACCAGGAGAAGTGGCCTGGCCTCTGCGCATGCTCTTATCAAGGCCTAGGCAGCAAAACCTCGTTGCTCACAGCCCCTCCAGTGCAGACTGCAGAGGAAGGCTCTGAGGCAGAAGTTGGGCTGTCGTCAGGAGACCTGTGCCCTACTCCTTACTTTGCTGGGGGACTCTGGAGAGCAGTTCAAAAGCCTGTTAAGTGAGTGACTGTCACCACATCAATTCATCAGCTTTAAGGAAGTCCCTGACCTTAAATTTCCATTTATATTCTGCAAAATGCCCTTGGTCTCCACAGGCTACCATGAAACTTTGATATTCAGATGTAACTGCTGCCCAAGGAGTAGAAGCTGTAGCCATTTTCTTAACTTGCTTCTAATTTATGAAATCAAACAGAATTGGGCAGCTCTTCAGAGGAAGAAACCTCAGGGAATAAGCTTTCATGGGCTAGCTAATAGCCAGATGTCCTGCAAAGAATTTTCAAGTAAAATACCCTCTTGCCATCCATCTTCACTAACGTATGTAGGAACATCAAGCCACAGGATGGGAAAAATTTTGGATCCACTCAGCCTAATCCCAACAACAGCGTTGTGCACAGTTCCATACTGATGCTTTGCTAAAACAGGACCGTGCTTCTGGATTTCCAATGCCTGTGGTACTGTTTTTTTTTTTTTAACTTTCCTAGGTTCATGCATTTTATTTTGCAGTTTTAGCCAAACCTGTGAATTATTTGGGTTTCTCTGAAGCAGTCACTTACCTGCAGAAGCTTGGGTTTGATGTCTGGAGAGGTAACACGGCAGGGGACAACCACCGTTTCCTTAGCATCTAAAATGTAGATGATATCAGGATGTTCTGGGTAAATCTGCACAAATGGATTTCTGTAGTCTGCAGGGAAAAGAACATGGGTTTGTAAAACTCTCTCTCTTCTGGACAATGACCAGAGCAGCACAGAAATACTGATCTGGGAGCTGAACTACCCCTGGAAATGAAGACATGCTCCCTGATATCTTGCCTGCTTACAAAAGGCAGTGTCATACAGGGATTGTAGTCACTGGCTACAAATCAGACTGCCCCATTTCTAAACTCTGTTTACTAATTTGCAGAGAAATCCTATAAAAGTTGTTTTTCCCATTGATTCCCCTGCAGTAAAAAGCCCAGGTATCAACAACACAGGTCTTGGTGGCAGCTGAGTTTTTCCCTCAGTGCTCTGTATTTCTCTCCCAGGAGATGCTAAACTATTTGGATTTCCCCAGCAGTTTGGTGTTACAATAGGTTTATAGAAGTTAAGGTAAAGCCACTGAAAGCAAGCAAGCTGCTTTTGGTAAATTAGAATCTCTAGAGCTCTGTGTAAAGTACTCCAAAAGGGAAAGTACACCCAAGATACCCCCAAAATGGCAAGAATAATCTGTTTAAACTAACAGAGAGGTAACTTGGTCACCCTCTTGGGGAACTATGGGATTTTGCACACATTTACACCAACAAATCAGACTGAATTTTCATATATAGTGGAAATTAATAAGAGTCAGAGGTAGTCTAAGTCATAAAAATTCAGAGCCTGCTACACTGACAGTTCATTGCATGAATGAATGATGGCCATCAGGAGATCCAAAAAGAACATTTGTGAAATCTAAAAACCTCCAAGATTTCTCTAGAAAGCATTCTTTGATTTGAGCTTTTAGTTCCTGCTTGTCAGATAGCCTTACCCTTAAATTTCAAATACTATTTAGCTAATATTGTGGACTCCAGCACATAGCATATAGCCCCTTTTTTGCATTATGCTGTTTACAGGAAAGGAGGCACATGCTGTGTGATAACCTCCACACACGCAGCCTTGGCCTGGGACCTGCCTCCATGCACTTAATTATATTATGGCTCCAAACAGCTTCACCTAATGCATGCGAAATAGCTGATGTGAAGGGTTGTGCACAATGTAGCTTACAGAAATCTGCCTCTCAAGTACTCTGGCAATGATTTAAAATAGAGGATGTGCTATGGGGAAATGAAAACCAAGTTTTGAAAGAATACTTAACTGCTCCCAACTAGACTCCGCTGGTAATAGATGTGGCTGGCATGGACTAACACGTCTAGCATTGTGGATGGATGAGGAGGTCTCCAGAAAAGACCACACTTTTCATGGCTTTAGAAAAGGGAAATCCCTATAATAGAGGGATACATGTCCTATAATGCCTTGTTTCTGTGCAAGCACATGAAAAAGTCCACGTCACCAACTTGAGACGGAGGTGCTATTTTGGTGAGATGGGGATGGTATTTTCAGGGCCCATTGATGATGTCCCTGGTGGAGAGGCTTGCAGCAGCGCGCAGGGAGGCGAGCGGAGCCGGCATCAGGCAGCCGCGCACAGCGCGTTCAGGCAGCCCTTGCTGGACAGTTCCCAGCGGGAACTTTTTCCCCTGTACCCAATCCCTGGCAAACATTATTTTGCTTCCAATCTGTGGGGGCTCATTTTCTTTTTAAAGCAAATATTCATCCCTTGGACTGTATTAGGGAGCTGTGGTTATTTCATGCAGGAAGCTCTGCATTTAAATTGTACATGAAGTGCTCCTGTGTGCTGGATTTCTTCTGGGTAACAAAGCTGGTAAAAGTGAGATAACTCTGTTTGTGCTGCGTTTTTATCTAGTTGTCAATTTCTTTCATCAAATAGATGCACTGCTTAGTGCATCTTTGGTGAAACATCTTTCACCATCACTGGTCACTATATTCCTCTAAGGGCCACCTGTCAGCCTGAAGACTTCAAGTTTTCTGCTAGATATTGGTGCTGGTCGTTGGTCATCTGCAGGCAGTTTGGACATAGGACATGAGATTTGGATTTGCTCTTCCTTCCCACAGCACAGCTCCAGCGAGAAAGGGAATTGCAGAGCTGGTTTATCATCTCCTCAGCTTTGGGTTGATGACCCTATGACTCATTTGGGAACAGGTCATTCATTTGGGCCTATCAGTGTTCATTTTTTCACAGTAGTCTTTGCTTAAAGGTCACAGAATCACAGAATGGTTGAGGTTGGAAGGGACCTCTAGAGATCATCTAGTCCAAACCCCCTGCTCAAGCAGGGACAAACAGAGCACGTAGCACAGGGTTGCATCCAGATGGATTTGAAGACCTCCAGTACTCCCACTCAGTAGATATTCAGAGGAATACATGGCAAGATCACTTACAGTTTGACTTTGTGTGCCTTCTAGATATCAAAATACTGCTACAAATACCTAAAACAATTCAAGCATAATTAAAGAAAAAGAAAACAGCAGTACTTTGGGGTGGACCTACAGGCTTTGTTTCCTTTCTGAGATAAACTGATGGAATTACATAAATTAATGGAATGAGAGAGCTGAATCGAGAAAAATACACTGAAAAGCACTGGGAGAACAACAGGGATTAAGCAGGGAGGTGAAGGCACCAGGGTGCGGCCCTCCTCGCAGGGAAAACCATGTTTAGACAGACCCTGAGGACAGAAATCTGGATGGTATTGACAGAAATGACCTTCCTACAAAGCAGTGACAGTAACAGCTCTCAAATACTGCAGGAGATGTCCGAAAAAAGGACCATGTTTTCCTTCCAAATGCATAATTGACCAGAATTCTAAGTCCTTTCGCAAATATCTCACAAAAATATTGAAGAGGTTTGAAGAAATGTAAAATAAATCAAGGGCATTTCTTTGTATTCATAATCATTATGAATCTCACAGATTATGAATCTGTGCTAATTTTATCATGCCTAATGTACTTTTTTCAACCTCCAATTAGCCTCAGGCCTACTCCCCCTGTTTACCCTCAGTGGTACTCCCCCTGTTTACCCTCGGTCATAGAATCATAGAATGCTCAAGGTTGGAAGGGACCTCTAGAGATCATCTAGTCCANGTCCCCAGGCCGGGCCTGGTGACCGGGGTTATTTTTCCCCAAGTGCAGGACCCTGCACTTGTCTTTGTTGAATTTCCTAAGATTTCTCATTGCCCAGTTGTCCAGTCTGTCCAGGTCCCTCTGGATGGCAGCGCAGCCCTCTGGGCTGTCAGCTCCTCCTCCCAGTTTGGTGTCATCAGCAAACTTGCTGGGGGAGCCCTCCATCCCTTCATCCAGGTCGTTAATGAATAAATTGAACAGGACTGGGCCGAGGACTGGCTCCGGGGGACACCGCTAACCACAGGCCTCCAGCTCGACTCCGCGCCACTGATCACCACCCTCTGAGCCCTGTCATCTAGCCAATCCCTCTGTTTACAGGGCGGGTAGGACTGAGGGTAAACAAGGGGAGTAGGACCGAGGGTAAACAAGAAGAGTAGGAGTGAGGGTAAAGAGAGGGAGTAGGACTGAGGGTTAACAGAGGGAATAGGAGTGAGGGTAAACCGGGGAGGTAGGACTGAGGGTAAACAGTGGATATAGGACTGAGGGAAAACAAGGCGAGTAGGCCAAACGGTAAAAAGAGCGAGTAGGACTGAAGGTAAACAGGGCGAGTAGGACTGAGGGTAAAAAGAGGGAGTAGGACCAAGGGTAAAGAGGGTGAGTAGGACTGAGGGTAAAGAGGGGGAGTAGAACTGAGGGTAAAGAGAGAGAGTACAACTGAGGGTAAAGAGGGGGAGTAGGCCTGAGGGTACAAAGGGGAAGTAGGACTGAGGGCAAACAGAGGGAGTACAACTGAGGGTAATCAGGTAGAGTAGGCCTGCGGGTTAACCGGGGGAGTACGATTGAGGGCAAAGAGAGGGAGTAGGCCTGAGGGTAAAAAGGGGGAGTAGGACTGAGGGTAAACAGGGGGAGTACTACCGAGGGTAAATAAGGTTGAGTAGGACTGAGGGTAAAGAGGGGGAGCAGAACTGAGGCTAAACAGGGGGAGTAGGATTGAGGGTAAAAAAGCGGACTAGGACTGAGGGTAAACAGGGGAAGTAGCACTGAGGGTAAACAGAGGGAGTAGGATGGAGGGTAAACAGAGGGAGAAGGACTGAGGGTAAATGGGGAGAAGGACTGAGGGTAAAGAGAAGGAGTAGGACTGAGGGTAAACAGGTAGAGTAGTATGGAGGGTAAACAGGCGAAGTAGGGCTGAGGGCAGAGGGGGAGTACTACTGAGGGTAAACAGGGGAATACAACTGAGGGTAAACAATGGGAGTCGGCCTCAGGGTAAACACGGGTAGTAGGAATGAGGGTAAACAAACGGAGTAGGACAGAGGGTAAAGAGAGCAAGTGTGACTGAAGGGTGAACAGGGGGAGTAGGACTGAGGGTAAAGAGAGGGTGTAGGGCTGAGGGTAAGCAGAGTAGTACTGAGGGTAAATAGGGGGAGTAAGACTGAGGGTAAAAAGAGGGAGTAGGTATGAGGGTAAACAGGTAGAGTACGACTGAGGGTAAAGAGTGGGAGTACGACTGAGGGTAAACAGGGGAGGTAAGACCGAGGGTAGAAAGGTAGAGTAGGACTGAGGGTATACAGGGGGAGCAGGACTGAGGGTAAAGAGAGGGAGGAGGACTGAGGCTAAACGGGGGGAGTAGGACCAAGGGTAAACAAGAAGAGTAGGACAGAGGGTAACAGAGCGAGTACAACTAAGGGTTTAGAGAGTGAGTAGGACTGAGGGTAAACAGGCAGAGGGTAAACAGGCAGAGTAGTACTGAGGGTAAAAAGAGGGAGAAGGACTGAGGGTAAAAAGGAGAAGTAGGACTGAGAGTAAACAGAGAGAGTAGGACTGAGGGTAAACAGGTAGAGTAGGACTGAAGGTGAACAAGGGAAGTACAACTGAGGGTAAACAGGGGGAGTAGGACTGAGGGTAAAAAGGGAGTACGACTGAGGGTAAACAGGGGAGTACTACTGAGGGTAAACAGATAGAGTAGGACTGAGGATAAACAGGGGGAGTAGGACTGAGGGTAAACAGGGGAGTATGACTGAGGGTAGAAAAGCAGACTAGGACTGAGGGTAAAGAGGAGGAGTAGTACTGAGGGTAAAGAGAGGGAGTAGGACTGAGGGTAAACAGGAAGAGTAGCACTGAGGGTACATAGGGGGAGTAGGATTGAGGGTAAAAAGGCAGAGTAGGACTGAGGGTAAACAGGCGGAGTAGTACTGAGGGTAAACAGAGGGAGTAGGACTGAGGGTAAACAGGGGGAGTAGGACTGAGGGTAAACAGAGGGAGTAGGACTGAGGGTAAAAAGGGGGAGTAGGACTGAGGGTAAACAGGGGAAGTAGCACTGAGGGTAAACAGGCAGAGTACTACTGATGGTAAAGAAGAGAAGTAGGAATGAGGGTAAAATAGCGGACTAGGCCTAAGGGTAAACAGAGGAAGTAGTACTGAGGTAATCAGGTGGAGTAGGACTGAGGGTAAACAGGCAGAGTAGCACTGAGGGTAAAAAAAACGGATTAGGACTGAGGGTAAACAGAGGGAGCAGGACTGAGGGTGAACAGGGGGACTAGACTGAGGGTAAACAGGTGGAGTAGGACTGAGGGTAAACAGAGGAAGTAGGACTGAGGGTAAACAGAGGAAGTAGGACTGAGGGTAAAGAGAGGAAGTAGGACTGAGGGTAAACAGGTAGAGTAGTAATGAGGGTAAAAAAACAGACTAGGACTGAGGGTAAACTGAGGCAGTAGGACGGAGGGTAAACAGTGTGAGTAGGAATTAGGCCCACCTCCCCTCTTTACCTTCAGTCCTACTCCCTCTCTTTACCCTCAGACCTACTCCACCTGTTCACCCTCAGTCCTACTCTACCTGTTTACCCAGTCCTACTTCCCCTGTTTACCCTCAGTCGTACTCTGCCTGTTTAGCCTCATACCTACTCCCACTCTTTACCCTCAGCTGTACTCTACTGTTTAGCCTCATATCTACTCCCTCTTTTTCCCCTCAGTCCTACTCCGCCTGTTTACCCTCAGTCCTAGTCCACTTCTTTACCATCAGTCCTATTCCCCCTGTGTACCCTTAGTCCTACTCCATCTGTTTATCCTCAGGCCTACTCCGTCTCTTTACCCTCAGTCCCACTCCCCTTGTTTACCCTCAGTCCCACTCCGTTTGCCCTCAGTCGTACTCCACTTTTTTACCCTCAGTCCTATTCCCCCTCTTTACCCTCTGTACTACTCTGCCTATTTACCATTACTCTTACTTGCCCTGTTTACCCTCAGTCGTACTCCCCCTTTTTACCCTCAGTCCTACTCCCTCTATTTACCCTCACTTATACTTCCCCAGTTTAACCTCAGTCCTACTCCCTCTTTTTACACTCAGTCCTAGTCCACTTTTTTACCCTCATTCCTACTCCCTCTGTTTTCCCTCAGTTCAACTCCTTCTTTTTACCCTAGGTCCTACTCCTTCTTTTTACCCTCAGTTCTACTCCCCTATTTTACCCTCAGTCCTACTTCCTCTTTTTACCCTCAGTCCTACTCTCCCTGTTTACCCTCAGTCATACTGCCCTGGTTTACCCACAGTCCTACTCCCTCTCTTTACCCTCAGGCTTAGTCCGCCTCTTTACCCTCAGGCTTAGTACCCCTCTTTACCCTCAGGTCTACTCTCCTTCTTTACCCTCATGCCTGTTCCCCTTGTTTGCCCTCAGGGCCACTTGCTCTCTCTACCTACAGTTCTGCTCCCCTTGTTTACCCTCTTGCCTACTCTGCCCCTCCGTCAGTAGATGTTCTGGGGAATACACGGCAAGATCACTTTACAGTTTCACTTCATGTGCCTTCTACATTATCACTGTCAATACACTGTCAAGGCACAGAAAGACAGGTAGCAACTTCGCTACCCCAAAACAGAACTTACCATTCTTGAAAGGCAACTGTATAGAGAGGGTGAATTTTTTATCTTAAATGTGAAAAGCCATGGAATTAAGTGGTCTTAATTCATCCTCCATCATATATCAGAAATAATTTCTCTTAATATGTCAGTTCCTAAGATTAACATACCCACTTCCATATTTTGTAGATCCTCCTTGCATGGGCCATACACAGCTGAATGTAACAATTCATATATTTAAATTTAATTTCCTAGAAATTAGATGTCATTAGACACGCACCAACAGAAGCACCATCTATTTCAAAAGCCATTATCTGAATAATCAGAGAAGTGTATTAACCCACCACAGTGGACACCTACAGCAAAGTTTCTTCCCAATTAAAGACAGATTAGGCAAAACTCTCTCGACAAAAGAGGGGTTAAACTTATTAAAGTAGTTATTAAAAACTTCTAAGTGAAGGGATCATTTCATCATTTACTCCCTGTGTTCACATGACACAGTCGAGTGATCATACAAGCTTGCAAGTCATCATGGAAATATCTAAGTGCTGTCCCTGGGAATTAATCTTCAGACCATGAGCTTGGTGCTCATGAGCATGTGTGCCTCCTCTTCGCCGCCCAGAAGAGCTTCATTCAAAACGCAAAGGGTGAAAAGTGGCCTTTGGGACAGGGAAGAGGGGCTGATGCTCTTTGTATTCTTTGCAGCTTAATTTTAGCTTGGGGACTTAGAAATCGGTATCTTTGCAGAGTGAATGCACCACATGATGAGCTGCAAGGACAGCAAGTGCTGACAGGGCTGCTCGTGTGGATGGGAGAGGTCACAGATGCTCCACGGATGCTTTACAGCGGGCACCCGGGTCGCTGTGCAAATACCAGTGCCGTGGGATTGACAGCAGCGGAGCCATGACGTGGAGCAGCTCAGAGCTCTTCAAAGCTCTTCCGTGCCCTTCTTGAGCTCAACACGAGGCAGTAAAGCAGAAGTGAAGGATCAGAAATGTGCACGATGTATCATTTCAAATCATGCCTCTTCCTGCCAGCTTCTATTCCACACACTGACTGATTCTGTCTGGTCTATAAACAAGCAGGTACTTTGGAGTGAGGGCACCTCACGTGAGAGATATTAATTAGAACCCCAAATTAGAGCTGTAATCTGCCCACATTTAGGAAGCGTCAGATACACAGCTGGGCTTTCTGGATGGGCCTGCACTGGATCTAATCAAGGCTACAGATAAGAAACCCGATCACCAGACCACAGCTTTGTAGCTAATTCCAAACCTTAAAACCAATACAAAATACTTACACTTAGTCTGTTTTGTCTAATGCACTTTCCCAAACAGGTCTGCTAAGTTGTTATATTGAATTACATTACAAAAATGTGTTTAAAAGTTGCCTGTGAGCATTAATCCTGCTTTATACATTTCTACCTCCAAAACTGACTTCACCCAGCTTCTCAGTTTTACAACAGATCTAAAAAGAATCCATTTTTTTTTCAGCCATAAGGACAACAGATACTCAGCATGACACTTGCGAACTGCTGGAAAACACCTAAATGGGAAGCATGAATTTACCCTATATATTATAGAAACGATATTTCATTCCTAATTCATTTTTAATGTGAGCCAGCACCTGAATTGCCACATGTCTAGCCAGTAGATAGAATTACTCTGTCCCAGATCACAAGCTACAGGCTGAGTTGGAAGCCAAAACATATAAATCTGACCTTCTACCATCAGGATTTGAAATCTAGAGAGGGTTTTATAATGACCATGCAGGGAACTGAGCAACTGCCAGCAGGTACCTTGGGAATGGTTTACACAGAGAGCTAAATCCTTCCCAGTGAAACTCCTAAGTAGCTCGGTCTGAACACAGCATGGAAAGGGGACCCCAGGCGTGTCCCCACTGGCTCCTATCAATATGTTCCTGCCTTAAGCTAATCAGCAATTGGGTGTCTCCTTGTAAAGAAGTGTCTCAGAGACTGAACTCCTCCAAACAACAGCGCCAGGGTCACTTTTCTTTAACAAATGATAACCTTGGCTGTGGGGAAGATCTCTGCTCCCAGCTCTGCAGCTCAGTCCCACTCAATTGCTACAATCTGGAGAGATGCAGAGTGCGAGACGCCTGTGCCGTCCTGCAGCGCAAGATGGGCACCCAGCCGGGCTGTGCTCGGAGGAGGCAGCAGGTCCGAGCAGAGGGAAAGGCCCTTCCCTTGGGTCTCAGGCCGGCTGTGCAGGTCAGTGGGAGTTTGCAGGAAGCTGCAGTGTGGCCGGGCCACTGCTGTTTACCCAGCGCGGCTCAAGGAGAGCAGAGGAAGTGGAGGCAGCGGGATGGTGAGGGGAAGAGGCTGCAGGCGGCAGGAGCATCAGGCATTGCTGCACACAAAAGAAACTCAAAGGTCAAGTGCCTACAAGGACATTGTTTACCTTAAGGCAGCGAGGCCCTTCATGTTTAAATTCCCATTCTGTCTCAGAGGAGATTAATTGCAGCTCAAGATGAGCTCAGGGAGGGTCCCTTTTAACTCAGTACTCTAATAGCGCTCGCCTGGGAACGTGCGGATCCCCATCAGAGCCCCCATGGTGACAGCAGGCAGACCCAGCTGGGGCAGCCAGCACATATGGGGCTTCTTCACTTCTCGGTGACATCGAGAATCTTGTGAGCGCTATCTATAGCATGGCTGGATGCGTACCACACCGTGCAGGGCGTTTGCAGTTATGTCAGGCTCGCTTGCGCTGCAAAGCACCGTTTGACTTAGGCTTTCCAGTGGGCTCCCAGCCCTGTCCCGCCAGCTGAGGAAGCCAAGGGGACTCGAAAGCGCCCAGCACTCCGCGCGCCCACAACCAAGCATGCTCAAACCTAGGCACTCGCCTACAGCTCCTTTCTTTTCAGCGTTACATCACCAACCCGTGTGTTCAAAGCATCCTCTCGAGACACACACACAAGATTTCTTACAGACTTTCTGCCACTTTTCATTTTGGTTCAAGTTTCTTAACGTTGTGAAAGCGATTTGTCTCCTGGTATTTGTATCATCTCTGAAATGGTGGAGTTAACATCACCTCTGCTTTCAGATATAATCCATCACCCCACAGAGATGATGAACGCTAAATGTCTCTTGAGGACATTCATCCACTTCTGAACATTTCTGTGAAATTCCAAAATGTTCTCATTTGGCGTTTCTCTTTGTTCCTGCACAGATAATTCTCTCACCTTCACTATCCATTTTCTTCATTCAGTCCTACCTTAGAAGAGCGGACTAGCTGGGGAGACTGGATGATGAAAGTTTCACAGGTCTTTTTTGACATAATTTCCATAAAGTTTGGCCTGTTCACTGTCATATACACTAAGAGGAGGTTCATATGCTGTTCTTTATGTTAACAGGATCATTTGCAGGTAAGCAGCACTTTGGTCAGAGTATTTTGGACAGCATTACAAGGAATGGCCTAATCTGCTGTACTCCTCATGCCAACCTACCAAACCCACCTCCTTCTTCTAGGAACAGGAGTAACTTTATAAAGTCAGTTATCCAGAAACTGCATCTTTTAAAATAAAAATCTTTTTCTGTTTGCCAGGCAAATGAAAAAAAACTGGTTGTGGAATGTGTAGATTAAACAGAAAACAGCCTATTTTATCTTTAGGCAAAACAAAAATTACTGAAACCTCTCTGAACCCATTCTGGGTCAACATAAAGCATTTTGCTTTTGTCAAATGAAATACATTCATCCCTTGGAGACTGCAGTTAAAAACACAAGAACGTTTTTAGAGAAAAACATTAGTTTAAAAAACGTTGCTTCAAAAATTGTGGAAACAAAAGGATTTAATTGCCAAACAAAATAAAGCCAAATTTGAACTCTATTTTTTTTTCTTCTTCTTCTTATATAGGTCTCCATACTTTGGCTGAAATTATGTTTGGAAGATGATATGGCCATTAAAGAACTGGTCTCCTACATGAGCTGCTGCCAACGACACAGCTTGGGTAAGACTCAGCAATGAGCAATTTCTGGGCAGATAAGCAATGGGAAGGAAGACATAGGGAATGTGTGTGTGATCTGGACTGCCACATGTTCATTTAGAAATTCTTTCAATGAAAAGGAGAGGACTGTTACATCCTCCTGCTGCAATGTTAAATGCAGTCTTGCACTGACTTAGTGCCAGAAACTGATGCTACTTGCTTATACCATATCTCACAAAGCTCCTCCATTTGAAAATGCCCCTTTAGGATAGGACCTGAAGATACTGGATGTCTTGATTCAGGATTGAAAGTGCCCTATGTTTCCCCTGGATCAGACACTCACAACTTTAGGAAGTTTAGCCTCACATACTGACATTACCTGTATTCCCGTATTCCCATTTGATGTGGCCCTAACCTCTGTTGAGTAGAATATGGGTACCAGAGCCTTCCACCACTCTACGAGACAGTCGGCTTATCTGCTAGGCTCCACACTGAGCAGACAGGACACTATTTGCCTATCTCAGCTTGCTGAGTGTCTGGCAGCAAGTGTAGCTGTCTCAGTGTCTCCAGTGCATAAGAAGGAAGAAATGCAGCCCCAAATCTCCTCTCACTGGTACTATCTTCTGGAAAGGAAGCCAAAGCTCAAGTCAGGACTGTCACCCTGGCCCTGCATTTCTACTTCTCACATTCACATTATCTCTGTGAACTGTCAAGTGAATTAAGGAGGCAGAAATCAGCTTCAAAGGATGTCAGAACCAAAATATGATCTCATGTGAGGGGTGCTTTCCTGCACCTCCAGCCTCTGTGGATTTTGCTCAGTGGGGAAGGATGAGAAAGAGGAGCTTCACAGCTCGGGGCTGCATTCCCTGCTCAGGCAGAGCCTGTCCTGATGCGGTTCTTGCACCACCTTCCCTCTCTATTCTTTGCAATAGCAACACCATGTAAATGGCAGTCCAGAAAGTCCAGTGTATTGAAACAAATTAGTCCAGTCACTCTGCCATGTACCTAACACACAGTGACTTCAACTTCCAGCTTTCTTATTTTTTACCTCCTTATTTCTGGCTGAAAACCAGAAGCTAAAAAAAGCAAAGGGTAATAGTGTCTAAACCTCCTATGTAGAGGGGCCCACCAGATCGTGGGCAACATACAAAAGCTTGGTCTATGTTTTCATTTGGTACATCTTCATTTGCTACTGAGAATCACCACAGGTCGCCAGGGAAACTGGGAGTGCATTGCTCCCAAATGCCTCTGCCTGCCTGCTGAGAGCACATGGGGTGTCTATACATCACCAGGGGCTTCTAAGACCCAATATAAAAAAAATCTAGCAAATAAAAAAAAGGGCAGAGGAAAGAAGAATTCGTTTGATGTATATCTAGTCAAAAGTTATGGAGCTTTCATTCCCTTTTAAGAGCTTTGTGGCATGCCTATAAATATATCATCCTTTCGATGGAGCCCAGGAGGTAGGAGATCCCATGCAAACTACAAAACTATCAGGCTTTTAAAATGCCCGCGAAGCAGAGAAGGAAGAAAATAAGTGAAAAAAAAAATCACTTAAAATTAAGCTGATGCCTCACAAAGCTTTTGGAATGAAAAACAGGCACAGCTTTGCTAGAGGGAAGTAAAAACAGGGGAAGGTATTTGTAAAAAAATGCGGATAAAATCTTACATGTTGGTTATCTCTGTCATTTCCAGAACTATGTTGCTTCACAAAATCATAAAGATGTGGGTATTTGCTGCCGGCCTTGCTAGCCCAGGAAAGCTGCCCTTAATGTTTGAAGGACATTCTAGGATTCCGTAGTTTGTGAATTATCGATGCAACTCATGAAGTGCTATATTATGACTGGCAGTCCCTGGGACTGCAGTGCTTCTCTGCTCACCTTTCAGGTGAGCCCTGTCTTTGCCAATATTCAGGATTCAGACATTTCAGTGGCTGGCAGATTTTCTGAACCAGCTGGATTCAAACTGCTCGTGGGGCAGCGATCACTGATGTATTGTGATGTATCATGCTCATATAAATCACCTTGTGCCAATTACAGGTCAGAGGAGGTGGGACTTCTGTTTTTTTGAAGTAGTTAGCTGAGGACCAGCCCTAATATAGCCATAATTATTTTCAGAAACAGGATAACAGTCCTGTTTTGCTTAAAACATAAAAAAATAAAGGATACCTGTTGTTGGCAGTGCTAGTCCCATGTCTTCAAGGAGACACTGTATCTTTTAACCTACCATTCTAGTAAAGCAGCACTGTTTGGCTGCATGGACACGAATGCACAGTTCGGAAATGTGGACGAGCTTTTCTAGACACTATTTGGCAAGAGAGGACCAGATAATGTCAGAGAAGCTGCCAATGGCAGGAAGCAAGGCAGAACCTCGCTCATGCTCCTACTGCTGATACAATCACTGAGTGGAGCAAAAAGGCATGCAGCAAACATGATGCCGTTACAGTACGGAGCTAAGAGCCGCAGGGGCAAATGAGAGCAAAAGCTGTAGCAGCATTTCCGACAGTACCGGGAGCTATTCCAGCTAGTGCCCTGAGGACTGCCTTACTTTGAAGCACTTGCTCTGCTGACTGCTCCCGTATTTCAAAGTGCTGAGAGCTGCAAGTCCCAACTTCTGCCTAGGCTGAGGCCTGGGGTGGTGCTTTGGGCAGGGAGAGAAAGTCTTTACTTGATGTGCTTTTTTTGTTCTTCTTCCCCGTGCTTTCCTAAGCCCTGTTAAATTTTACACATGCCCCAGGAAACACAGTATACCAGACCACAAAACAAGACAGCCTGCACTCTGCTTGGGCCCTGAATCACAAAGGTTAAAAGAAACAAAGCTGTTTGTCCTAGGGAAGCATCTGCTCATGTGGGAAGGGTGACTGCAGGAGACAGGAGCAGGTAGCACTGCCTTTCGTCTAGCTCCACAAGAGCCCTTTGCTCTGGGGGTTCCTAGGTGGGCAGCAAGTTTGCGGTGAGGAGACGGTCTGAACACCGAGGATGGGCTTCCTGGTGCCCAATGATGGGCTTCATTGCATTCCCTTGCAATGAAGTTAAACTGTGAAGTTAAAAAACTCCAACTATTTCTGCTCTGGCCACGAGCTGGAGTGTATTTACAACAAGGAGGTGAGCAACAGGAGAAGGGGCAGCCTGCTTTTTAATTAAGATCTCTGGGGCTTGCAGCTGCAGTGGGAAGTAGAAAAGACCCCAGGAGTAATTATTCAGGATGAGCACCCCAAGCTCTCCCTGCGGCAGCCCGTCCTCGCGCAGCTGCGGCCTGGAGGCCGACCCCACAGCCGTCGGGTCCCTTCTGATCCGACTGATGTGCAGGGGTCACAGCTCGACTGCACCGGGTGGCAAGGGCTGCCGAGTGCCAGCTTGCAGCGGAGCTGAGACACTCCACCAGGGAGGCTGTAAAAACAGAAGCGAGCACAGGAAATAATAGCCAATTAGCAGCGCTTCCAATACAGTCATGTTCTCATTTCAGTGTCAAGCAGCACGACGGGAATGAAGGGGAAAATCCCATTCTCTCTCCTTTTTTGGCAATCATGGCTTATAACCGCTGAGGAACTGCCAACCTTTAGGGACTGGCTCAACATTTTCTCACTCCACCTGGCTTGGCCATATAAACAGCCTGCTGAGCACTCGCTCTCTCCCAGGGAGGGTCTCTCCTTTACCAGGGAGGTCTTCTGCACCTCTCCCTTGCCCAGCACCCACAGGGAACTTTGATTTTCCCTCGGAGACAGTCAATGCCCAGGCAGAGTAGGGCCAGGTTCCTTAGAAAGGCAGGTATGCAGGTTGAAGAGAAGCACGGGCATGTTCGGAACACTGTCCTCTCATCCACACAGCCCACCCTGGCCGGCAGCTTTCCTGTCCCCAGAACAGCAACTGTAATAGGAACTGCAGGGGAAGAAGAGCGTGCCCCGTGGTCAGCGTCCACGCTGAGCTAGAAAACGCTTTATTTGAGCCTTTGGGCTCTGTGGGACACGGATTAGATGCTTCCGCCCTGACCATCTATTCTGACCCATTCATCCATGTCGTGCATAGTACAAGGTGGCTCTTTTTTTTGCCTACACTTCCCTCCATAGCTTTTAAAGCCTAGGAGCCTGGGCAAGAGTTGCTAGAGCAGGGAGGGCCTATCGCACAAGGAAACTGCAGCTGCGAGGGGAGATTCTTTGAGGTGATTCAGAGAAAACAGTCGTTTCTCTAGTCGCTGTTTTTAAGGGCATTAGCAGGCTCAGGCAAGCAGGAGGACATCCTGTGATTTTTTTCACATTAGCAGTGTTCCAAGTGCTTCCATCACCGGCAAGCATTTCATAAGTTGAGATATTTTCTTAAGAAAAGTGCTCAGGCGGTCCCAAAAGATCCATAACATTTCCTGCACGTGCTCCCACCATAGAGTAATGAAGTCCTGCACAGCCAGCCAGGGCACTGAATTGGGACAGAGAATGGAGGTTTTCAATGCCCTGTTTCCTGTAGTTCAGGCATTGGGTTGGGTTAACAATATTGGATGGGGGGCATCTGAGCAGTGTGTAATGCAAAAAGGAAACAGCTCAGCACAAGAAGTAGGGTGGGTAAAGAAACCAGGGCTTAGAGTAACAAGGGAAAAAAAGGAAAACAAGGAAATAGAAAGGGAGAAAAAAAATGACTGCAGGAACTAACAAGTAGCACCAAAAAGCCTTTTTCCGATAGAGGAAGACTTGCTGGGACAGCAGGATAAGGGCACAAGAGGACTATTTTCATCAGACAGAGAAAGACAGGAAAATCTAATCCACATGAACCAAACAGATGGGTTCACCTGGTAGCTCAGAAGTTAATTTAGCTGTGTGGACATAAAAATCCTCTTAGGACGGTCATCAGGCCTCCTGATGGCTCTACCAATTAATGGTACTATACCACTACTAGAGCTGGCTAGCAAATGCTTAAGTGTTTCCTGTCAGCAGATGATTTAATGAACTATTCAACTAATATCAGCCAAACTCATTCCCTCTCTAGCATTTGTTTTAATAAGAATATTCAAACATTCAATATTCAAAGAATATTCAAACATTAGTAATTACTGGAAAATAATGAAATTCACCCATTTTCATGAGTATGTGTGGGAAACTTAATGGCAACACTGCTCAGCACCCATGCAGTTTGTGTCACATCCCATTCAAGGTACAAAAGGTTAGCTACACTACACTTACAGTCAGAACTTGGAAGATCCTGCATGACTCAACCGTTTAATAATGCATTTGTCAAATAGATTGGAAGAAAAATCATGATTTTCCAGGAATATTGTCTTAACAGAAATTCATATTATTGAAATTGCTGTTTATGGTGTTATATTCAGTTGACTGCAGAAAACCCTGCTCATCTGAAGCTTGTTTTTCTACATTAGACTTGAACTTAACAATTCTCATGCATGGGGGGGGAGGCAGCTCAAAAAAACTGAAGTGAGCAATGGGCCATTTTTTTCCAAAATCTTTTCAAAATTTGATATTTATAATGCACTCATCCAGCTTTGCTAAGGATGCCTTTCAGATGTGGAGGACAAAAAATTGTACCCATGTGTAGCAGAGAGGAATTATGAAGAATATCAGAGAGTTTTATGAAGGAAGAGTGACCAGGAGAGATATGATTTGGGTATTCAGGAAGCCCCTTAACAAGGGCACTGTGATAGCAAGACCCTTTGGAATAAAAGAATAAAGAGAAGGGAAGGGACGGGAAGGGACAGGAAAAGAGAAAAGAGAAAAGAGAAAAGAGAAAAGAGAAAAGAGAAAAGAGAA
>VZSV01000011.1:4343936-4381075 GCA_013398735.1 Nothocercus julius | reverse complement strand
AGAAGAGAAGAGAAGAGAAGAGAAGAGAAGAGAAGAGAAGAGAAGAGAAGAGAAGAGAAGAGAAGAGAAGAGAAGAGAAGAGAAGAGAAGAGAAGGTTTTAAAGAAGCGCCTGTAAATTCAGCTTCCACGGAAACCCAAAATGCAATCCAGCCTCTCCAAAACACCAAAGCCGCTGTTTGCTCCAGCACAGGATCAGTGAGGAGGTGGGGTTTTTAATGCATCTCGATTGGATTGCCTATTCCAACTAGCGCAGATCCAACAGTAATGCAGCCTATATTCCCAGTGCCCAAAAAGCAAAATGAAGTTCTTACCTTTAACAAACACATAAATTCTGGCCATGAGATCCTCGTTAGTTGGGAAATCGTCATGAATGCAGGTGAAGTAGCCGGTGTCATTCGCAGTGACCTTCCTGACGACAAGCGTGCTGCAGCTCTGCCTTGTGTTATTACGGCAACTATTTACGTGTATCCTAGGGTCTTCTCTCTGGTTCTCCCGCAAAAGCCAGCTCACCGAAGGGGCTCCCCTGACAACAAAGCACATGAAATTAAAGGTGGGTTGTGATCTCAGACAAAACTTGGGCTTCTTTCTGGCCAACTTGTATCGATATTCCCAATGTTCATCCTCTTGCCATTTGGCAATGAATGAGAAAAGCTGTAAGGTGATTTGTGTTCCCAGCCAGAAGAAGATATGGTGGATCACCCACAGTCTTCACCAGAGCAGCCTGTAGTAACTGTAGCAAGCTATTCCTGGAGGGAAGTTATTTGTTATTTTAAGAGTTATCCTCAACAGAAGCTTTTTTTTAAAAAAAAAGAAATATATATATATATATTTTAGACACATCTAACATTAGAAAGTACCAGATAAAATTATATGTTTCTTCCAAACTGCAGACTTTGCATATTTTAACAGCTAAATTAACTTATACTTTCTTTGATCTCTAAGGTTGCATCGAGAGAGGAGAACACTTATGTAACTTCTCCTCACCTTTCCTGCTTAATCAGCAGTGACTGAATCTTGATTTTGTGAAGGATCTGGAACTAATCAGATTACAGATCTCAGAGTATCTGCTCTAGACACATTTTTCCTATTCAACTTGTCATTGTGGTCAGAACATACAACTAGCAGGGAAAATACACCATTTCACCCACCTGACCTATTTGATGTCTTATCTATGATCACAGCTCATGTCAAATACAATTCTACATAGTTCACTGACGAAAAGCAAGGTCTTTTCATAACCTGTTGTGGAACTTAGAGCTTTCATTTGACCTAAGTTATCTTGGCAACAGGCCCTGGTTATGCTAATCCTGTTGTGTTAGAAACATCAGGGCACCCCATGGGAGCAGGAGCTCCTGGAGTCCTCTTCGGTGTGAGACGCAACTTGGAGGGCTCTAGTGGAGCACTAGGTGCTCATGCAGTGAAGATTATGGTCTTTCTGCAAGGGACTGGTTTCTGCTGATCAGTGTGGAAACTGATGGAGCATCGGGAATACCTGCCCATGGATTCTTCTGGAGAAGCTGGAGTCTATTTTAATGTTAAAGGGGGGCAGTTTCTCTTTCCATGTTTGAAGAGAGAGGCCACTCTGAAAGCACAGGGAGTTCTCACTGACCCAGTGGCATTTGCTGAGCTGAGGAAGGACTCTCTGAATTTCTCCAACTGAGAGTAGCCAGGGAGAAATCCGGTCTGGCCATGTCCATTGAGTATAGGGATGCTCACACTGAATGTGCCCACCGAGCGTGCTGTGTAAGATTTCCGGTCGGCTCAGAACAAACTATTCTTTCTGTGCCAGTTGCTTTCTAATGGTGCAGTAGGTGCAGCGAGGGAACGTGTTTGCCTGTAAACTCTCAGTGATACTTAAACAAACATCCTCTTGGCGCTCGTTTCTGTCCGTCCTTTTGTCGCCTTCCTGAAGATGATGCAGACAGGGGGCTGAACTCTTGAGGTTATTCCCAGCACGTAGCTGACTGAGAACTTTGGAAAAGGGTGAATATCCTCTGGTGAACAGCCTCACCCTCGTTTTTTGGATGCACTGTTGACTTGAACAACCCCACCTCATCCGTCACACCAGCTTCCTGCCCTCCAGAGCGCTGAATTACTTTTGGAGGGGAAGTCCCTACCCGGTGCTCCTTCCCAACTGTACTAACGTCATTAATGACGGAATGAGCACCTTGTCAAAAAATGGGACTCATGGCCCTGCATACGGAGTGATGCCACTGCAAACATTCAACACCAACTGAGTGCTCAGGCCCCTGCCCCTCTCCTGTCACCCTGTGCTCTACAGCCTGATGTCTGCTGGGCTTGGAAATCTGCAGCAGTGGCTCTGCAGAATAGAGGGATTTCACACACCCATGTTTCTGTAAATGTGCCCAGTATTTCCAGCAGCATTTCCATGTTATCTAGGTAGAAGATGAAGATTTTGGCCTTAGCTTTGGGATTTTCACACATCTGGCAGAAGGGAGTTGCAGCAGCAGCAGCTCTGGTCAGGCTGCCAAACATGAGGAAATCCTGGCCAAGAACCTCAGAAGAATGGAGTTTGAGGGAGAAGGGAGATTCACACAGCTACCTTGGTCTTCAACAGCTACCAGCTCTTTCTGCACTCAGCCCTAATGCTCCTTGGAAGCAGGAGTAACTTCAGAGCTTCCTTCTGGGCCAGTGTGGAGATAATCTGTGAGCGTGCAGGTGCTCATGTCTCCATGACCAACATCACAGGACCTGATACAGGGGGATCTCACACTCAAAATGAAGAAATCTCATTTCTAACTTCTATTCCCTGCTGTTGCATGATGCGAAGCAACTAACTGAACTGCTCTGGGCATCCTTTCCCAAGTTAACATGGAAGGTAATACTTTTTTACCTCTCAGGCCTGCTATATGGATTTATTGCTTCACATCCATAAATTAATTTGGGATGACTGCCAGCACTACAGAAGTGCTAAAGACATAATAATAATTTTTTTATTCGTTCGTTCATCTGGTGATATGAGAAAAATAGGATGTTCCTACAGATTAAAAGGGCAATGGATGGAGAACTGCTGGAAAGTAGTGATTTAATTGGCCTGGAGCACCACACTGAACTCAAATCCACATAGCATGGTTTATGGGGCATTTAGATTTTAAAGGGCAGTTTAAACTTTATTGCCATCATGCTTGCTGCTTGCCAAACTAAAAATATCACTGGAAGGTTATTTTGACCTCCTAAGCCACCCGGCTAGCTGCAGGTATTTGGGAAAAAAACTGTCTTGCGCTGCAGAAAATATCGCAAATATATACAGACTGAACCAACTTGGTTTTCACTATAAAACTCCATTAAACAGACTGGGACAAAAATCAGAAGGGACATATCTGTCAGCAAAATGATAGCTCTGATTCACCTTCCCACTGTGTTGTCTCACTGTCTCCAGTTACTTCTGTTGCAGGAAACTAAACATGTCCTGGTTACAGGTAATAGTCAAGGAGACTTTGCCAGGAAGGTGTAAAAATCGTGTGCGTGTGTGGGGTGAGGGAATGGTGGACAATTTTTATTAGCTTAAGCCTTCTATCTTACAGTCCTCTCTAAAGAAATTAAAAAAACAACCTGTCCCCAAAGCTTGTCATATAAATGACACTCGGAACAAGTGATGTCTCCTTACACTACAGTCGGAGGCTTTGTATCATGTTATGTTTGATGTTATCATTGTAACATCGTATGTTCTGACACAGCGGAAAGTGCCACTCAGCTGTTACCAGGTGCTCTACATTCCACATTTCTAGAAGACCATCTCCCTGTAAACACAAGTCATTACTAAAATTTTGCATTTTCCTTACAGGGCTGGTTTCTATATGCTGGACCAAAAGAGCCTTAAAAATGTACAAACAACAGTCTGGTCTTTATGAGTCCTGGCTATCCTTGATTTAAAGAATATGATGTTTTCGAATAGGCAAGGACTTTCAATGTATGCATACTAACTGCTGAATATTTAATTGTCATCTCACAGGCTGGAGAGTATCTGAGGTCAGGAAGTATAAGCAGATATGTAGAGAATGGGCTGATCACAGACCCTGTGCATGTTGTGTGTCAGTCACTTACGCACAGGGAGTAAGAGACTGATTTGAGCTATGCAGGAGCTGAATCTGAACATATCTGCAAAGGAGGATTTTCCAGCCATGTCCTTAAGTGAGATACATTCCCCTACCATAAGCTTTCCTGTGTGCTGACTCAGGTCCCTTTACAATGTACAGACTCCATCTAGGCTGAGTGTTGACAAAATGCTTTCCTCCCTGCTCTAATAAAGCCTGTTAAACTCTGCTTTGCACAGAAAAGCAGGCGAGGGATCACGGCTGTGCAGCAATCTTTGCTTTCCTCTATCTAGAAGCTGCACTGGGCAAGGTAATCAAGAGAACCAAGGAAATCCAGTGCTGCTGGAGCAATTCTTACCTGCATTTTATTTTTAGGATGTCTCCGGGAGAGATGACAATTCGTTCCTTAGCAATGCTCAGGGTTGGTTTCTCAAAAAGTTCTTCTGCAGCGAGACCTGACCCAAATAAAGAAAAAGCATCATTAGGCAAGGCTATTCAGCATGTTTTGAACAGACACAACACTGCTGAGAAAGCTTTTTGTTTTGTAAGTAGTGCCCAATTTGGAGGCCCACGCAAGGTTTTCATTTATATTGATGCAATTCAGTTGAGCCTACCTAGTGAGCTCCCTTTAGTTTGTTTTTCATTCTGTTATTCTTCTCTCTCTTTCCTAACATTGACACCTGCATTTCTGCTGATCTCTCCTCTATTTATTCAAATTTGGCTCTATCACTGGATTATTTCAATTTTAGGAAAACAAATTAACTTCAAAAGGATATTACATACACGTAAAGTGGAGGGAATCATGTCTTTGGGAAATAATTCGATGTACGAGATTAGTAATTAGTATTTAAATTAACAGCATTTTAATCAATGGAAGAAGAAAAAACAGAAAAATTTGGGGCAGCAACTCTTTCCAGTTAACATCTGCAGAGAATCTGATACATTAAAAGCAAAGCAAAAGCGAAATATTTTCCAAAGCAATATACACAAATATTGTATTTGAACTAAATAGCAAACTGCCTTATTTGAGGTCACTATGGTTATATTCTGGTAGAATGTTTCAAGGCAAATGTGCAGTAGTGTCTGGGACATGATCACCAGTGTTAGTGTGACAAGGACATCAGGTCTCTAATGACGAGGGTCAGTAACGGTAGAGGTGTCTATCAGCATCTCCTGGCTCAGGAGATGTCTCCTGAACAGTCCTGCAGCAGCAGGACAAGATTGGAAATACAATTTTACTTTGCTCCCCACTGTATTAATGCATAGTTTATGCATAAGCAGTTCCCAAACAGTGTGCGACCACTGTTACAGCTCTGTTCAAGGCACATAAAAAAGCCATGTGACCTGCCAGGCCCCTCACAGGCCATATGCAAGGCCTGGAGAGCAGGTCGTGTCCGCCAACACCAGCGTGGGGTTTGGCTTGTGCATCGAGCTGCTGCTTTCTGGGCCTGAATTCAGCAGATTCAGCATTCTGAGTCCTCCTGATAGCCAGCTTCAGAAAGCTGAACGTGAAACTGTCCTAAATGAGACGCATATCTGAGTGTACATCTGTGATGATACAATTTTCAGAGAGTGAACTGAGAAGAAACAGAAGTGAGGTTGGCTAGGCTGGTTTCCTTGTGCAAACTCAAAGTAACATAATCAAGGAAAGGACAAAATAGGCTTAGATAAGCATCTCAATTTCCAAAGCTATGACATTAAAACCTTATGTTTTCTTTCCCCTCCTGCTCCTCACATCTATATCTTCTACTTTTCCTTGAATTTGATAAGCCAAAAATCTTCAGCTGGGCTTATAACAGAGGCTTTATTCTCAGCAGAACAGTGATGATAACATATCTAACAAAAAGAGAAACATGAGGATTTAACTTTTCAACTGGATGAAACAGTGATTTTCTTGCCTCCCACCTCCCATCTCCTCTCATCTCCCTTTTCCTGGATTCCAGTGAAATGCTCCTTGCCTGGCATATTCGCTCAGAGAGGAGAGTGAGTCACTCCCACTTTGGCCAATCCAGTTTCTCCTATGAGCCACTCAAACTGCCATCAGAAATGCCCTGCCAATGGTACCAGCTGCCCAGAGGAGACTTTGCCCAGAAACCACATGGCGAGACTCCTCGCATGGCAGATTGACCCTTCCTATGGACTTTAGCGAAGCCTTTAGACTTGTCCTGACCACTGTTCACAACGTTGCCCATCCACATGCCCACCTGCACACACTACAGCATTTTGTGGGACTGATGATGCTGCACACCCAGCTCCAGTGCCTGCTGCAGGATAAGGATGTAATGATGGCCAATACAAGCTCCTTCCCCTTGGAGGGCCAATATGGCCAGTAGCTTTGGAAATGCTTTTCGAGTATCTTTTCACTAGCTAGCTGGGGGTCACTTTGGTCCCACGTAGTTCTCTGAGGACACATCTAGTATCATGGTGCACCTCAGACTGTAGATGTTGTGACTTCAGCCAGGTGCTGCCTCGACTTAAAAAATTTGTCTTTATAATAAGCTTGGATTTGGTTCCTCTTGTGCCTTCAACGGTTCTTAGGGCTTGGGGGGGCTTAGCTGCTCTCTCGAGATGGACTTTTGAACAGGGCTGAGCTTCCCTTATGGGATTGAGGGTGATGGTAGCCGAGGGCTCTGCAGCAGCTGCCCTTAGGCCGGAGCTGCTCACGCAGCTGCGGAGCAATGAGGTCCCTTTTATAATACTTGAGGCCGCTTTTTCTACAAGGAAGAAAAGTGTTTTTCAATTATCCTGTTTATATTTCTGAGCTACTTCTCTCACAGAGCTTATTTTGGCCTCAGGAGCTAAAGAAAAGCAGAAGCAAAGGGTAATGGCAGTGCTTTCCTACCCCATAGAGAGCAGGGGCAGAAATTCCTGCACCACACGCATCTCGGCGCTGCTGCCAGCAGACAGAGGGGTTTTATAAACACGGCATGGGCCCTTTCGGCCAGGCCAGAGCCAAAGCCAAAGGAACTGAAAGAAAAAAGGTTGAAGGCCATGCTGGGGGAGGAGGTTGTGTTGTGCTCGGGCAGCACATTCGCATGCCAAAAGCAGCAGGATGACGCTGCACTCTTGTCCTTCCCGGGGTCCCTTCAGTGCTGGCCTTCACTTTCGGCGGCAACGCCAGTGACAGCCCCAGGGCTTGCTGGACGAGAGGAAAGGGAGTTGCTCCACTTGTGTGTTTGTCTTATATAGTTGAGGAGGCAGAGGGCTTTGGGCAGGCGTGGAGCTCTGCAAGAGACTTCCCGGGAAGAGGAGCAGGCACGTGGGCCACCTCAAGCTTGGCAGCGCAGCCCGTTGTTTTCCACAACTGCTGCACCCTGACACTGCTTTCGGGTTGGAATTTCCTTCGCTGGTCAGCAGTGGCAGGGGAACCTGTGTTGCAGCGAGGTCCTGGGCAGCTTGCACAGACACTGAGGCGCCTGTGCTCTGTGTGCAAGTCACGCTTGAGGGATGTGTCTCTGAGGTAGCACCCAGCAAACCCAGGGCCTACAACCTACTTGCGGTGGGTTGGTGTGGGCTGAGAGATCCACACTGCTGGCCAGGGGCTCTCTGGAACAGGCATCTCTGCTTGCACAGCTCCAGTTACGCTGTCTGGGCCTAAAATAATATTCTTCCTTCCCTGCTGAATAACTCTGGTGCTGCTCTAGGACTATGAGGGTCATAAAACTCAAAACAAGCAATCGCGCCAGTCACATCATTAGCCTCATGAAGCTCTTGAGAGGAACAACCAGTCAGACTGGATCCACTCTGCAGAAAGAGGCAGAAAAGCCATGGGGAGCATCAGGACGCCTGGGCCCACCAATCTGCTCATGAAGCTGTCACGTCACCTGCTGAAGTGCTTTGGGATAGGATGCTTGGGAGACTGCGTTGTCAAATCAGTCCACTAAGACAAGCTCCTCCCAAGAAGTGACCTGGAGAGCCTCGTGGTAGGGTCTGCCCTCCAAACTCACTCCTGCAGCCAGCTAAACTCACGAGATTAGCATGACCAGGCTAAAGGTGAAAAGGTCTCACCTGGACTGAGGGTCTGTCTTGACTCAGGGTGGTTTTTAGGGGCTATTTTCAAGAACTTATTCTTACAATTAGTTTAACCGTTCTTCTCTTGACAGTGAAACCCCAAACACAGCACCACTACCCGAATCCTCGGGAGTGAAACATGAATGGTTGACTGATACATTATCCAGAGAAGAAAACGCATTTCTCCTGTGATAATCTGATTTTGCAGCACAGCCCACATTAAACCAGGGAGGATCCCAAGCAGAGGGTAATGTGTGACCTCCTGCACCTCTCTTTCAGAGGATTTCTAGCTCTATCTCACTTGGCGGAGTGAGATCCCTCCCACACTAAGCTCATGTCCGATTGCTTGTGCAAGCGCCATTGCTAAGCATCAATAAAAACTATCTTCAATCTCTATTTCTTATTGTAATAACAGTCTTCCTTCAAGCAGCCTCTAGGCACTGTACCTACCTAATAGGTATCCTGAAGAGAGCACTTAGAAGGGCTTGCTGGGACTGAACATATCTAGGTATGGTACACAGTGACAGCTAATGTCAGGGCTCATTAGAAGGGACTGGAAGTCCAAGTTTCAGAGCTGATCTTAGCGGGAGAAGGGGAGATGCACAAACATGGTATTTAAAAAGTATTTCTTTGCTGGCACTGGATAGGGAATGCTCTTAACTGTAAGCCTTGCTTAGATTCAAGCAACTTAAATGTTCTGTGCAAAGCTGAAAGCATTTTTTGAAGTTAGAGGCTGGATCAAGGTCATAATTGTGCTCTGGGAAGGCTCTGTGGAATCAGCGGGGCTCTATCAATGGCACGCCTGGGCCTGGTCGCCAGCAGGACAGATTAGCGATGCTCCCTGCCAGGGAAGAGCTGATGGCAGCTCAGCCTCTCCAACCGCTCCATGCCCACAGCACTAAGTGACATGTAGGAGACACAGCCACCTCTCCTCTCACTTTCCCCCTTTTTTGTTGCAGCTTTGGGTGGGAGATGGACACATGACTCTTGATTCCTCTAGACTTAGGTATTGGCAGTGATAAAATGACTCATGGTCTCTGTTCAAAATGCATTTTGTTTCTAAATGAAATGTCATTGCTGGGATTGACCCTCCCAGCAAAGAAGGGATGCTCCTATGGTGAACAACCTGGCTGTAAGTCAGGAACAGACGCCCCAGATTTCTTCTTTTCTGCCAGCTAGTGAGTGCTGTGTGAGACCACGTGATGGTATGGAAGCAATTTGGAGGGCAAGGGCCCCAGTGGTGGGCTGGACGTGGGGAAGGGGTTGCTTCGTAGGAGGTGTTTGAGGGTCTAGACCCTCCAGACCTGATGCAGTTTGATTGTTTCTCTTATTCCATGATTTGCTCATGGAGCTGGTCTTGATCTCCCAAGTCCCAGTTCCCCATCTGCGTGTTGAAGTTGATAACTAACTTGCCCATAAAGATTTACACCATTCATCTTTTTCCTATGCATCTGCACAATGCTTAATGTACAAGGGCTGTGACTTATTATTTTTCTAAGGAGGAGATGAGTAAGGGTTTAGACTGTCTGGGCAACCTATTCTAGATGACCCTGCATGAATAGGGGGGTTGGACCAGATAATCTACAGAGGTCCCTTCCAAACCCACCTATTTTGTGAGGCGGGTAATCAAGCTATTCCTCGCATACCCAGACTGTATATCTTGGTTACATGATACTTCCACAATAATTGCAAAGCTGAGAAAATCACCCAAAGGCAATGGACAAAATAAGATCAAGACAGTCCTTCCACCTTTGCTCAGGAAACCAAAACACACAGAGATGCAAGAGCAGGTTGCCAGCAAACTGCTAGACTCTCCACACACACACCACCAAAAAAAAGCAGAGAAAGCACATTTGTTTACAGCTCTCCCAGAACAGGCACAATTACAGAACCAAATACAATGGAAGCAGATGTTTAATCACCTCCAAGAAATAGCCCTGACTGTAGTGGGAAAAAACAATCACCCTGAAAAGCCAGTCTTTGGAAAATGTGTGTGCTCCAGCTCTGCCAGGGCAGCCGAGTGCACACCAAGCCCTGCTGCGTGGGCAGCTTGCTTCTGGCTGCCGCTGTCCAGGGGCCTGGGCTCATTTGCTCATTGATCCATTTGCCCTCCTTTCTGCCAGCTGGGCCTCTGGAGGGATTCAGCCAAATAAGCAAGGTGCAAGGGAAGGAAGGAAGCAAGGGGAAAGGATGTTATTGGTACAGCCTTGGCAACAGGCATACTTGGAGCTTTCTGCCTCCCTGGATTGTACTGCAACATTTGCTGTTACTTAAGCAAAATTATTTTTAAGGAAAAATGGCTCATCCACTTTTAAAGACTCTGCTATTTTCTTTGTTTCATTTTGGGATATGCTTGCAAGAATCCTCTCTTCCTGTTGATCCCACCCAGAAATACCCAGGAACTCCCAAGAACAGGTCTGCAACAGCAGTTCTTTGTGTGGGAACATAACTAGCAAGTTGCAGGCTAGAGTCAGAGCTTCCATCCCTACAAAGCTTAACAAAATTAAGTTAGCAATCATAAACTCATCGGGAGAGAGGGCTAACTCCCAGAGCACTCCAGTGCTAGTGTTAACCCAAGAGGAGTTTCTGCGGGCAAAGCAACAGGCTTCATGGTTTTGTTGATTTTCCAAGTTAGAGGAGCTAGTATTTGTTTAGCTGAATCCTGAGAGAGAGGAGTAGTTCACACCCATTCTTGTCCTCTGCCCTCCACTAATAGAAGCTTTGTGTGGCTCAGCCAGGGGACAGTAATTTGGGTGTAAATGTTCCTGGTGACAAAAACAAAAAATTAAATCATTAGTCTCAAGTGGAGGAGACACCTACCTTAGCACAGTAAAAACAACTGCTAAGTAGAGCAAGTGTTTAAAGATAAGATAAGACATTGGCCTTTCTCTCGAGATTTGTTCTACAAGGCTTTCCATGCCTGTAGATGGATCAGCATTTCCTGGGAAGTGGCACAGGGCTGCTCCGGCTTCCTTCTGTAATTAACAGAAACCCTTCAGCAAGGTCGCCTGATTGCGCAGTGTGCTGACACTTAGAAACCCCCTGTTAATTAACAGGAACTTTACTCTGTTTTTCTCTATTCCAAATCCAACCTTTGGATTTCAGCACCACCTGCTCAGAGGCGATTCCCGGAGTGTGTGATGCCATGTGTTTCCCTGGCTCTGCATCTTGTGGATCACTGTATCAGTTGCAGAGTTAAGGAAAGAGGACACAGAAAGCAACTCTAGGTCAAAACTGTTTGGTCTTCAGCGGCAGCAGCTCATTAATCAGAGTCATTGTTTTCTCTCTGACACGGCAGAGTGTGGAGTCCTGAAGAATGACAGATATTGCTGCCTAGTGCCTACCCTGAGTCATGCAGAGAGGGGACATGTCCTTTCTTTGTAACTGTATGACAAGTCCAGGATTTAGATCTATAGCCGTAAAACAAACACGAGATCTGGGAAAGGAGGTGGCAACATCTGCTATTATCTACCATGCATTCAAGTGCAGTGTAAAGTATTTAGGAAATGCACCAATCTTGTGTCAATGGAAAAAAAAAAAAAAAAAAAAAAAGCTGGGAATGTTACTATTTCTTGATCCAAATGATGGCAATTCCTTTGGGAAAGAGGAGACTTGGCACGTGTTCATGATTATCAAATATGTAGACCCAGTGGGGGAGAGAGAAAGGGAGAAAAGAAACCATGCTATGTACTGAAGACTTTACGGGAAAAAAAAAAAAAAAAATGTGGGCTATGAAACTGTCTTTGCCTCTCCCCCAGCATGATTTCCTGGGAAAAAGTTTTAGGGCTACAGATGCAAGTGTTCCCAGTGATTCCCAGACAGGATTACTTCATAGGAGCTCCAGACATAGCTTTCATTCTTCCTTGGCTTGACCATCATGAGGAGGGAGCACATTCTTCAGACAAGGCTTTTAGTCCAAGGACGAACAAGGGCACATGTTGATCACCAGCATGAGGAGCAGCCAGCCCAAGAGCCTGCCCTAGTTCTCCAATCTTGGGGCTTGGCCCCTACTGCATGGAGGTCAATAGGGATCTTTCCATTACCAACCATCTAAAAAAAGTCCCTAGGAAGATTCATACTCCACTTTCCCAGTGCAATCCTAGGGACCTGTCTTCAGTCACTGCAATCCACCACAGCATATAGCCTGCCTGCCCTTTGACTCTTCCCACAAGACTCAACAAATGAGGATTTATTGCTACTCTGTCCTCAGACATGACCTAGCATGGATCTGCAAGTGAATCTGGCCACGATTTCTCGCCTTCCTAGAGAGCACTGGCTAATAAAATGGCAAAGTAGAAGACTGTGCAGATGGGTCTCCCCCAGGTCCTTCCCAGGCATTCCTATGTCACTTTGTGAACACAGAATTGTCACCACAGGTGAATTCCTGGGTGACCATTTGTGTATTCATGTATAGATGATTTTACGGCATGCTATCCCAGTACTTCTTCATAGCTACAGACAGTAAATCATGGGCCAGCTTATGACTCCTGCTTGTCAAAACGCTACATTCATCCCTTTAATCTAACCAGAATTGCCTTATGGAGGATAATTTGTATGCAGCGAGTTTTGGATGCTAAGGAAGGAATATTTTAAAACTCTTTTAATTTAATTACTTTATTATTTTGAGTAGCTATTAGCAGATTAGCTCATTTATCAGAGGTGACGTGAGGTTGAAAAGTCAAGAGCAGTAACTTGCAGACTTCACATGTGTCATTTAGCGCAGCTCTAAACTCTGTGTTCACTCGCACATCAATGGCAGTGAATTTGGCACCTCTCATATTTCTTTCAAACTTATTTGTTTTGTACAGCTGCAAATAATGAAAGCAATTGCTGCACTGACTCCATTCCAAGAACTATTCCCCAACCTGCTCACAGAAGGAATCAGTCACTAGAGAAAACTATCTTGATGTAAGCCAGGACCTCTCATGAAAGCACAAGCAGTAAATCTCTATTGATGCAAGCAACGATTTCTCTCCTGGTCCTACCCAGTTTTAACATTTATGCTGGACTTTTAACCTGCAGTAAAGTGGTTGCCTTTGCTCTGTGTAGCAGTAAAGCACTTTAAAATATTTTTTTCATTAAAGAGAAGGACCTTTTTTAGGTTAGAGCATTGGTAGAAAAGGTTTCTAATAGGTCTTCTCTATAGTTTCGTACCTTTCTAATCTTTCAATATTGAAGTGACAATAACCACTAAATTCCCCCAAACCCCACAAAACAGTAATTTTCTTTTCAGCATGGATACGAAGCAGTAATATTGCTTTACTTGTCAATTGTGACGTTATTACACGTGTTTCGCAGGTTAGGAATATATCCAATGGGTCCTGCAAAATAAAAGTATTTCCTGGAAGGAGAACAGGGGGTAGCACGGCAAAATTAAAGCTACCTGCAGGTCACTCTGTTAGTAAGGCACATGACAGGATCAATGCCATGGGATTTGTTCTTCTAAAAGCCAGAAAGCACCTTCAGTTTGGCATCCAGGAGACAAGGCAACAGCCCGGACGTGCTCTAGTTAATACTTCATCCCTACTGCCAGTAGAGGTCAGACTTTAAACTGGCAACATGAAATGTTAAGGAAGGCCCGAAAAGATGCTCACAGTCTCGAGAGGCCATTGGGGTGAAATGAAATTTTGGCAGGAGTCAGCAGTGTGATTCTTGTTTCACACATGCCTAAAATCTGCCCTGCTGTCTGGTCCTGTGGGCACCCAAAGCACATTGCTACCTTCAGAAGCTAATCTCATCCTCCTCATCTCCAAAGCACAATCCCGAAACAGCCTTCAGTGATAGTCTCTAGCAGTCACACGTGTTTCAGGAGGAGAGCCCTGACATCGTGGAGGTCTGGGCAATAACACTTGCAGAAATCAGAAACAAATGAAAGGGAGAAAAGGGCAGTATCTCAAGTTAGAGAGGCCATTCTGCAGAGTTTTGCTTGTCTGTAACAGACATATCAAAGCAATGGCCAGTATTTACCCCAAATCATCCCTGAATTTGTATGATCTCATAAGGCTTGTATAGATACGTTTATATGTATAAATATATAGCACATAGTTATAATGCTGTTAAGGGATCACAACTTTTAAATTAATCTAACCTGGCTATTGAAGTTCTAAGGCAGAACGTGCATTAACAGATATTTTGCATGCAACCCATGGCAGTACTGAAGTACAGCATAATGTTTCAAACTACTGAGCTCATTGAAATACTGAACTGCAAGTCAGTGCAATACGGCAATAGGATCTGATGAAATTCTTTGGAAAAGTGTAAGGTGGATATCCTAAAGAGGTGTTGGCATGGCATGAGAGGAAGAGGAGAGACGTTATGAGATCCCGACAAGCCTAGCTCAGGAAAAAGCCCATTTCCACAACTGCTGGGTAAGGACTCTGATGGCAATCAGCCTCCGGCAACGTGTATCAAATGGGAGGAGGCTTCCCACGCACACCCCTCTTCAACCGTCCACAGACTAAACTGGTGGCTCCCCAGCCTTGCTCCGTGTTTCGTCTGCCGCTTTGGTAGAGTCGGATGAGGCTTAAGATGGAGACTGAGTAACACAGTCCTTCGTTCAACCGGGGTCTGTGAAAACTCCACCTAGGTAAGACCAACACACTCCTACACTCAGTAGCATGAACCTTCGGTGGATGCATCGTTCAGTGAGGGAACCCGATCAGTGGCAAAACAAAGAATAAGGAAGCTTGGCCCTGCCTCTACGCCAGCAGCTCAAATGCACCAAAGATGGAAATCTTGCAGTGCTACCGAGATTTTTAGGAAAAGAGAAGTTGCATATTGGAAATTACTATTTTCTCTGTGTTCTTTGATGTTCAGTCAAGTATCAATTGCCCAAATCTAGGTCAAGGAAAACTTAGATTACTAAGTATAAGCATTTGGATCTCTGTTTTGTATCTTGAATTTGATGTCTCAGGTGTCAGCAGTTACTCATAGAGACAATTTTGGCTCAGCATCTGCATTTCCATACCTCAGGCAAAATGTCACTGCTGTTTAAATGCCCACTCTCTTTTTCTATGCCTAACACTGCCACTTTGTCTAAACCTGAAGACCCAGAGCCCTCTGTCTTGATCTAATGCAAGCTTCTTACGCACCCATTGCCATGGGACCCTTAGGTACTACAATAACAACAGTTTGGTAAATAAAAGTCAAGAGGGTTGGAATCATGGGACATCTGATACCAAGGGTAGCTATTTATCTGCTTTTTCTGTTGCAAGTGGCAAGAGTCTAGGGAAAGAAAAAAAAATCTTCCCAAGGCTGAGTTATATCAGACTGTGTAATTCTCCCAAAGGAAGCAATGATGCCAGCCCTATCTTTAGGAATATTTAAAATTAAACCAGATAGAGATGTCCTTCAGAAAACATTTGCTGGTGACCTACATGAAGCAATCTTTAAGTGTTTCAGCTGCCGCATTTAGGGCAGTGTTAATGCCACGTTGCTCTGCTCAGGTGATCTACCAGGGTCTGACTTGGCTGACAGGTCCCTTCCCCTTCCATACTTTGGTACTACCTCAGCACTGATGAGACTCAAAGGCAACGTGGCTGCTCTCACATTAGGAGTCAACAGAGCTCACAAACTAGACTTCAGAAGGGGACTGGCTGTCGTTGATGAAGCAAGAGCTAGTTGAAGAAAGATTCTGGAGTACCTGGAGTAGTGTGTAATTCTGGGCTCCCCAATACAGGGGCAAATCCAGTGAAGGGCTCCTAAGATGATGAAGGGCCTGGAGCATCTTTCATATAAGCAAAGGGTAAGACAGCACCTCTGTGCCAGCCTGCTTCTGCTGTCTGCATCTGGGCAGTGTCCATGCATCCTGCCACCTCCACACAGCCTGCTCGCCCCGGCCACTGCTCCCCATCGCTGCCGCTCTGGGCCGGGGGATTGTGTAAGCAGCATCACTCCGACCCCAGAGGACCCAGTAACACTTAATCTCAGGCTTTCTGCATAGTGGGGAATTCCTTCACCGCTCCGCCCCAGCTCTCTTTTCTAGGAAAACCATTAAGTGCTACGGAAACTGTTCCCTGTAAGGAACATCTGCGTCCCCCTGTGTGATGAATCACTGACCTGCAGACGGCAAAGGCCAATGGAGGGCCAAGAGAGGCCTGGAGTCCACATCAGGATGGGGAAGGTGGATGGTTATAGCGAGGCAGAACAAGAGTACCCCTGCATCACTCAGCCATGCGTGGCTCGTGTCAGCCTAACGCAGAGGGAAGCCAGGGAGCCGACCCTGCTGCGGGCAGCTCGCCTTGCTCTGCCCCGAGCGGAGGTGGATTTGAGCAGACCGCAAGGTTCGTGCATGTCACCACAGGGCAAAAGCAAAGTGACAGTAAAACCTGCCCTGAGAGGTGAATATTTTGTTTTCTTCCGTTTTTTAAAAACTTTTCCCATGAAGAAGAAATGGCCTGAAACCACCTTTGGTCTTGCCACTAGAATCTCTTTTCGATCAGCCCTGTGTCCTCTTCTCCTGTGCGACTCTCAGGAGGCTTTGCTTTTTATTCTTATTTTTAGTTTGCTCTGAAGGGTGGGAGGCTGCTATTTCGGGCGATGAGATAAAAACTGTTTGCTTGAGACAGGCAGAGGGAACCTAACAAGCTCCTTGAAAACCCGCCGCCGTTTCCGTCACAGCTGCTCGGCACCGGGTGGTTTTCGGCCATGCTCGTTGGCAGCCTCCCTGTGCTGCTTGGCCAAACCTGGTCTGGGAGCTGCAAAGTTCCAATCAGAGCCAGGGCATCGGCTGAAAATCACTTGTGAAATCCTCCTTAATGACAAACTGCACCGAGCCACGGGACAGGGCTTCAATCCCTGCCTGGCGGGCTCTGCCGCGCCGTTCCCCTCGCCTGACCCTGCGTCTCCCTGTTTGTTGGGCTGCTCCGCAGCTGTGACATCATGTTTTTGATGGCAGCCTCGGGAGGAATTCTGCTCGTGGTGAAGCAGGAATCTGCTTCGAATTAGCACAGCGCCTATGGAGTGAGTCCGCGGAGCAGGGCTGCCTGTTGACAAAAGTCCCTGCTCCGCTTCCCCCGCTGGTTTCCAGCTCAGCCAACGTGACCTGCGAAGGTTGGGAGCAAAAGCCACCACTGGGACTCAGCACAGCTGCCCAGAAACCCCGAGAAGGGGCAGAGGTGGGAGTTGCACCCATTGCAACACCCAGGGCTGAGCAGGTTCTTTGGGGCCACATCCTGGCCCACGGTGTTGGTGCGAAGCCCAGCCCTTGCTGTCGTGTTGCAGGCTGTGTCCTCCCCACTGCTCCAGCCCCTGTGGCTGCAGCAAGTCCCTTTGGAGACAGGTGGGACAGGTAGCCACAGAGCAGGTCACCCTCTGGAAATGCCCCTTCTCTCCTCGCTTCAGGTGGGTATGGTGGAAGTGGAGGATTTGCTTTGGGGCGTCCCAGTTTCAAAGCTCTTCCACTACAATCACTCACAGGAAAAGCAAATAGTGCTGGGTACCCACGAGCAAGCCCTGTTTGTGCTGAAGCCACCTACGCTATTTAGCAGAAGCTGGGCAGGAAATTCTTCTCTCTTCCTGACTAAATATTTAAGACGTATTTATTTATTTTAATCCCTGTTGTGCATAAGGATAAAACAAAAATCCTTCAAAGGTTTCTTTTTTTTTGTAATGATGATTATTATGAAAAGCCGTAACAGAAAAACACTGGTCTAAAAATAGGCGGATATTTAGGGCAGTCTCCTGTAGTGGAAGATGCAGATTTCGAGGCACAATCCAGCCAAGGAACGTGGTGTCTCCAACATCCTCCACATGCTTCTCGGTGACAAGGTGCTGGCATTGCTCTGGTCTACACAAAATTTTGCCGTGTTGCAATTTCCTAATGAAATCTTTTTTGCTATAACCCCCCCCCCCAACTCATTATATTTTTACCGTGGATTTCGAAGATAGTAGAGGCAAAGCCACCACTGTTGTGTCTTCCTAAAAATTTCACCTCTTCAGCCCATGAGTTTATTGTAGTTCCCATGCACAGACAAAATGTGAAGGTGCCTTTTGAAGAGTAAAATTAGTTCTCATGCCAGATAGTCAACAAAGTCAACAAATATGACTCTAAAAGCAATTAAATGAAGAAAGCACCTCCTATTTTTGGAGCTCTCTTCTGACTACCTCGCGTGTGTAACAGAAGCCCTGCTAAGAAACACAGATCTATAAGGAAATGATTAAGAGAAAAGAGAATCATGAAAGTTAAGTGAGCAGTGAATGAAGGCAAAGGGAAACCTTAATGTCACCAAAAAAAGAAAAATGTCATCACTTGGATTCAAGAAAAGAGAAGAACCGTGGCAGGAGATGAAAGAATAATGCAAATGCACAGTCAATTAATAGGGTTTCTTGCCATACTGAATCCACACTTGATTTGCTGTGCTAAGAGTTCAGAGGATTAATCCCAGCAACGAAACCCAGATCTGAGACAGGCTGCAGAGAAAGCAAACAGCTTATCAAGGTAGAGCAATCACGAGCTGGAGTCTTTCCTCGATCTGTTGAGAGGTCTGGTCCCGCTTGCTTTCATCAGTCAGCACAGTTCTTAGCACAACATATTGGCCTGGCAGATGTGGACTCTGTTACTGAGGGATTCCTCCCCGTACTGAAGAAAATCAACAGATTCCCAGTGCCTCCTACTGCATCTGGTGGTATTTGTATGCGATACAAATTGGGAAGCAAAGCCCACCACAAAGACACGTCGTACGTTGAAAAAGCAAATGTTGCACACTCAAGTAAAGGTGCTTTTTAAATTTGCTCTGGATGTGCCTTAAATTTGCGCAGGCGCCTGAATCTGCAGGACCAAGCCAAGCTGAGAGCAACCACTAGTCTAGCCAACAGCAAGCGATATTTGACTCAAAGAAACATGCTTGTTTTCCAGCTGGAAGGGGAGGCCAACCACTTTCTGTTGCACTCTTAAGCTTTTGAAATGTTTATATCAATTTAAAACAGACTGCTGGGGAGAGTACGAAAACAAAGATGAATTTTCAGGCTGAGCCCTCAGATGCCAAGTTGTAAACCCACGGCTAAAATGTCTTAGGGTAGAAACAACTGCACAGCATTAACTGCATAACAGTGGTTCATACAGGAGCCTGAAGAATAAAGACAGCATTTAGCAGGATTGCGAGGCATTTCACTGGGGTTTTACTACAAGGTCACCGGATCCAAAACCAAAAAAAAAAAAAAAAGGGGGTAAGAAAGTAAAAACGCCTGCCACGCACCCATCCTGAAGTCCCTGTTCTCAGGAGCTATTGTGTTACTTGGGACATTGGTCCAGAACACTTCTGTGAGAGCATGTTGGAGGAGCAGGACTCAAAGAGGTGAAAACTGTAACCTAACCTGGTGGGGAAAAAGCTGTAACTGCCTTTGCCATGGACTGATGCACCTTGCAGCCTGAGATAGAGACCGTGGCAGTGGGCAGGGGTAGTTTCCACTGCTAGGAACACAAAACACAAGGTCCCCTGTGCTCACACCCCACTGGGAAAGAGGACAGTGGTTGAATTTTGATGTTCTTCTACATTTGGGCTATTTTCAAGTTATGAGCTCCTGAACCAAGCAGTGGCTCTGTTGAGCTTTCTAAAGTCCTTTTAAAGGATTTCTGTTTGTTTATTTTTGATGAGTTTTGCTTGTTTGGGTTTGGGTCATGAAAATCTATTTCATCTTAAGAGATTTAATGTGAATTCACGAGGATATCAAGAAAGCATGACTCAGGAATCTGCTATGTGGCTCAGAAAACATGATCCACTTCACCAATGCATGAGGGTGCCCTCCTGCCCCGTGACCAGCCCTGCACCCACAGAGCAGATGCGCTGATGTCTGGGTGTGATACCTGGGCCTGCCTCACATCAGTTGTGCTGCTGGGCACCAGCTTGTGTTCTGCACTGTGGGCTGAATGCAGCCAGGACTCCACAATCTCTCTAGCCTTTCCTAGGTGGCTGATTCACTGCAATTTGTTAAATTCTCTGTTGTGATGCTCTCTTCAGTGCACATTTAGTATTGAAGACCTGAATCCTGGGATGTGGAGAACAGCAACATGCAAAGCCTCTTTGCCCTTCTCGCTGAGCCCTGCTTGAACTGTGGTGTTTAGGATCTGCAGACTTTGCTGACCCTCTAGGACAGATGCAGGAAGGAGGAAGGGAAATTGTTCTGTATTCAAATTCAGACAGAAGATCAGCTCAAAGTTCTCCCTAGTCCCCTGATTCCCATGCTTTCCTCTTCCAGCTTCCCCATGCGTGGGAAAAGACACAAAGCATCAGGAGCCTCCTTAAGTTAAAGATGTCCTTCCACAAGCTCCATCGCCTGCAAACCCTGGAGCAACCCTCAAGGTGCTGACCAGCTCCTCCTTAAGGGCTAAAGCTCACTGTGAGCACAACCCAAAGCAGAGCTCAGCTGCGAACATCTCTAAACCATGGAAACTCGGCAGCGCCGGCTTTGATTTCACACCCGTCCCCCCAGGTTGCAGGGGTTCACTGCGCACACATGGGCTCAGCTTCTCTTGCTTCTCATAATGTACTTTCATCTCTTCCCATTTTAAAGAAACCGCTGACTGCTCCACCCTGTTGTACAACAACTGTGGGGCTATTTACCACTTTGAAAGGAAATCCCATGTCACAACCCCTAGGAGCACAAGGAATAATGTCCGGAATTCCTTTATCTGTGACCAGGCCTGGCTCCCACTCTCTTTCCCGTCTCCGAAGTATACACAAATATATTCTTTTCTTTTGTCAAGGCAATGGGCCCAGATTTTAATGATGGCTTATTAAAAAAAATAAGGCTTTGGCAAGACTCAAGAACAAACATTTTCTGTCTTTAGGCCCTTTTGTTCTTCAAGGTGAAAAGTAACTGTAAATAATAAGGAAAAATGAATCACTGGGCTTTGCCCGCCATAGTAAATTTGACCTCCACTGTTTTACCAGCACCTAAACTCAGTGCTCTGCGCTAATCAGGAAAGTGCCGTCGAAGTCTTTCTCTGCAGCTGCTCTGCATAACAATTTTGTTAAAAGTGATCAAAATGGATTTTTCTCTGAGCGCTGCCATTTTTATTAACTCTCAGCTCTGAGGCTTCTGCTCCTGTCCCCATGTCGAATTCTGCCTGATGAAGGTCATGCTTATTGCTTGCTAGGAGGTCAGGCAGTTTTCAGCGTGATGGACTGAAAAGCACCAACGGACAGCGCTCCACCTGAGTGGGAGTACTGGATGGGAAGGGGCAAGATGCTGCTTATAATTAGATGGCTCCCCATGCACTTATGCGCAGAGCTGTGACAGTTCTCTGCACCGGCCAGACCAGTTCTAGCTGCAGCGTTGCCATGTGCTCTGATCACGCTGCAGCTAGAAAGAGGACGGGCGTCAACTGAAAGGTTTTATGTGGGTACTGGAGACATCCATTGCAGGGCAGGCAGACAGAGGACCCCGCAGAGATGCTTGTGTCCTTCCTCTGTGTGAGCTAGGAGCTGTCAGGGTTGTCCTAGGACATCTCGACCAGCCCAAGGTGCCTTTGCAGGGCAAGAGAATCAAGCTCTGACATCGGCCTCCTTCAAGACCAGAACAATGCAGGGTGCAACCTGGACCAGCAACCGCAGCAGCGCGGGGAGGAGATCCACAGTAGGAAACGGCTGGGAGCAAGGAAGTTGCAACAGAAATATTGGCATCGGCAGGCGCAGGGAGGGGGGGGAGAAGGCAGGAGCAGGAATCTTTCCAGGAAAAGAGCATTTCTATCAGATACTTCCAAAAATAAAATACCGTCGTGTCAGAGAAATGTTCTAAATATTGGCAGCGCCACTGCCTTGGCCCGCCACGATTTTCAGGGGATACAGTCCTCTCGTGGCTCGCTCGGACAAAAAGTGTTTATGATCCCTCGTTACTTAGTGCTGTGCGCTAAAAGAAAGAGAGGGGCCGGCGCGCGGCCCCGCGCGGCTCGCGCACCTCGGCTCGCTGGCGGGGCTGCAAGGCCGGGCTGCGCGAGGAGGAACTCAGCAGCTGGAGTTCGCTGGCTCCTTTATTTATATTCCTACAGCACAAGGCAATGCCAGATGTGCTGTCCCCGATTCCTGTGTTATGTTTGATGTCTCTCAACAGAACCAACCCTGGGCTAACTCCAGGAACAAAGCTGTGTGTAGTGGAGATTATTATTTCGGCGAGGCTGTGACTGGCACAAGTACAGCCCTTGCTTCCCCTTTAAACTGCGAACCTGAGTGCGTCTAAGGTCTCGTCCCCACAGGGGACAGGTGCTGTGTCCCCAGCACGGACAGAGCAGAGCAACTGCTCCTCAGAATTTGGCAGGATGGGGTTTTCCAGTGGCTGCAACCATGGTGTTTGCACAGCATTGTGCCTACGTGCTGGCCCCAGCATCCCATTAGCACCTGATCTTATCCACGTGCATCTGTGCTACCTCTCCAGGGCACGGCACCTACTCTGACAGTAGCAGAATGTGTAAATTACACTCCCTTCCCTGCCTTTTGTCAGGTGCGGAGGTGTCTGTGTTGGCTTGGGAGGCCGGCTGCTTGTAAGCCCTGATTTTCCTTTGCCCTCAGTAGTCCGGGCCAAACGACTGGCTGTGTGAATGGAGTCCTGCAAGTCACAGTAAACTAATGCCTTCTGTGTCCCTGCGCTGTCACACTGCAGTCACTAGCAGTGATTTAAGGCCACCTTACTCACAGGCAGGCTTTTATTTCACAGCTTTATTTGACTGACCTGAATTTTGCACACTGTCTCAGGCCAAGAGGAGCTGAGCCCATATATTACAAAGGATGTAGGCTACTGCTGAGCGTAATGGCAAACTGGCTCAAGTCAGTACTGCACCAGCAATGTCTCAGAAGGGGAAACCCACTTCTAGAGAGACAAGTTCCAGCTTAGAGAAGCTCTTTATGAAGGAGCTGTATCGTTTGGACTGCTTCAAAGAGATGAGGCTGTTGTGCAATGAGACGGGAAGGGCACTTGTCTGTGTTGCACGAGCCTGTGTTGCTGATGGCATCCATGTCTGTTCCGAGAAATCCCGGCTTTGGAGGTGGAAACACACAGCCCAGCAGTTGGTATCATTTATAAAGGCTGGCAAGGATCAAAAATTGAACATAAAGCACCCGACCCCCCTTCCTGGGTAGGGGATTTTGGAAATACCTCCACTGTTTTGTATCCTACCCAATCTCTACTTCTGAACAGGGTCAGAAGAGATTGTTATTCCCATCAGAGGGTTGCTGTGCTGAAATGTGGAATTTTTCAGGAATTTTTCATTAACATTGGCTCTGGCAGATAAAATATTGGCCAAGCCAAAGACAACAAGCTTGGGAATATGTTGCTCCTGAGCACAAAGATACCGAACCCTTAGCATTGCAGTTCACAGAGCAAATGCATTGCCACAGCTGACAAATAGAATAATAGCCATGAAAACTGAAAATGGGCAGGTATTTTGTTTTAAGTAGACATTTTCTTCTTAATTAAAAGGTCAGAATAGCATATTCCAAGGAAAACTCATTTATGCTGTCCCATTTCAAGTGAGGGAAACAGCTCTGTAAGAGATTAAGCAAATGAATTGCTTAGCCTGAGTGCAAAGATCAACTTTCTACTTCTTGAATAATCTTTCTAAGATGACTTAGCTGCATGTGGAAAGTGCCAGATTATCAGTCCTGTGTATCCAAAGGAGCGGCTGAGTGAGTGCCATCCGCAACCCCACCAGATCCCTGGTAGTTCAACAGAGCACGAGGTGTTTGTGTAGCCCTATGGTGAGGCAGACTTCTCCCCTACCAGCCAGAGCCTGGCCAGCACATCTCGACACCTCCGTCACCTCCAGTGACCACCACCCAGGACTTCAGTGGGACATTTTGGTCTCTGGAATCTCTGGAGCACCGTTCTGCTGCCTGCTGCTCACTCCATTGCCAGGGACTTGCAGCTCCTCTTTTAGGGCAGCAGAACAGCAAGACCTACATGTACTTTCCCCCGTTGGTTCCTGTCCTACTGTGACACCTCAGCAGAGAACTCTTTGGATGTGCTGCTGTAGGACCCTTCCTCCCCAAGACCAAATGCGAATGCACTAAAGCAGCATCAACAGTGTAGCCTCCAGGGATGGGGAGAGGAGCTCTGTGACTTGTCTGTATCTGTGTGGCCATCCACTGCTTTCTGCATGGTTATGCCTCCTCTCTAAGGGCCTTTGGGAATGAAGATCGAGTATGCTGGGCTTAGAAAGTCATAGAATCTCCTGGGGAAACTTATATATTAGCCCTATCTGTAGGTTCAGGTAGGTGTGGACATTGTGAAAAAAAAAACAAAGGCTGAGAAAAGGCAGTGCTGAAATGGCAAGAAAAATAATCTTAACATTCCACCCTTCTAAGGTTAGTTGTGAGATGACTTGCAAAAGGTTTTAACCTTGCAACGTGTTTGTGAGGTTGGTAATTACTATTATATACTGCTGGAAACTGAAGACAGATAAGATAAGCATCTTACTGAAGGTCAGACAGGAAGCCTGCAGCACAGCAGCAATTAGGGCTCAAGCAAACTGGCTCCCAGTCCTGCGCCTGAGCTGCAGGTTCGTCCAGAGGGACAGAGCAGGGACAGAGGCTCCCTGCTTGCCCCAGGAGCTGGAAGGAGCTGGCACTAATGGGTGTCTGGTGTCACCGAATGTGGTGCCCTCTCCTGTGAAGGTGTTTGATGGGGCAAACAGAGAGGGCAAGGAGAAAAGAGCAAGTGAGAGGCGTATTTCAAACCTTGCTGGCTGCTGCCCAACTGCAGGTCATTGCCCTGTAAGCTTGCAAGCCCCGTAACAAGCGAGCCCATAGCAAGGCACTTTCTCCCCCTTTGATAAACGTCATGTTCCCCCTCAGCCCCTGGCACGGTCACTGTAGCACCTCGAAGCTCCTGATTTCTGCTAGGCTGAATGTTGACAGCAGCTGAGTGGGCTGCGACGGCGCGAGGGACATGCGCCGGCTCTGGGGTGTGGAAGCATCTTCCGAACATCAGCACAACCCGGGTCGCGCTCATGCTCATTAACTAGCACTCCACGAAGCCCCTCCGACACAGATGGGCCCAGGGGAGACTGGAACAAACTCTCAGTCTGGAATCCTTTAACTGCGGCAGGCGCCCGGCAGGGGAATCCATTAGTCAGGAGCTGCAGCTTAGCTCGGCAGATTTCTCTGCGCCAGAAGACATGGTCAGAATTCCACCAAGCAGCTTTGTGCAATCTGTGGGCAAGTGGAGCGACACCGCGCGTGTCCGCACCCGTGTGCGTGTGGATACGTGTGTGCGTGTGTGCGCATGTGCTCTTCATGACACCTCCAAGGACGCCAGCAGCAACCTGCGCATACGGGCGGGCTCCGTTTTAGGAGCAGACGTCTCACTTCAGCCAGGGCAAAGCTGCTGGCAGAAGACAGGCTAACAAGGACGGATGGAGGCTCTAATCTTTTTCATCTACTTGGCTTTCTTCCCTTGCAAAACAGCTGAGAGCACAGCACATTAATGCAAAAGAGCATCAGCCAATGCCAAGCTCCTTTCCGACTCTTCAGCACTGACCTAGGACCTACCAACCTATCCCAGTCCTAAACATTACTACTTGAAATGCCTCAATATCCTCGTAAAAATTCAAAAAAATTTTTTCTCTGGTGATGGAAGTGAAAGATGAAGCAAATTTATGACTCCCACCACTACACCTGAGCTGCTTTTTCTTCTCAAAATGCTGATTGTCCCTAAGCCCCAAGGAGGAAGGGAGGTGCTCATCTCCCTGTTTCGCAGAAGAGCAGAGGCAATGAAGAAGCAGAAAGCTTGTCTGGACCACAGAGACAGACATCAAACCAAAAGCACACCTGAATCCGTGCTCCTAAGAACATGAAGGAAACACGGCCAAAAATGAACTGCCCAACCACAGAAAGTTAATGTATGCTCATTGGTATATGAGAGCATTGTCCGGGGGAGCTCGCAGTTTCCTCTCAGGATCTATAATGAATAGACCTATAAGAGAATGTTATGGCAGCAGAGATTTCTCTTTTCCTACTATTTAACTCAGAACAATATAGAATCAAAACAAAACAGGCAGCCTTTCAAAGGCGACCGTTACAATGCACGCTGAAGGATACCACTTGAGCGGCAAAATTAAAGAGCACCAGCGAGAGACATTTGCCCTGTGTACGTCCAGAATTCCTCTCAGCTCCTCCATCAGATACAGGCAAGGAAATGGGAATATCAGATACTCTCCTCACATCCCACCACACCCCTGCTGTCACAATTTTGCATTCACTACCAGCAGATGTCAAGACCAGAGCTCTGATAAGCAGAAAGATCTTACAAGGGGAAAGATTTAAATTTAAGGAGCCCATGTATAGCAACACCAGACAAGAGCAGACCAGAAGTCCAAAACAGAGGCTCTGCAAGGCATTAGTTATGTGATTCGTCATGGTGAAGTATTAACCCTGAACCCTAAGGATGATGGTTTTAACGACGGCATTACTAACTACCCTCTCTGCTGCTCATGGGGCCTCTATGTCAGAAATGTCCACAACCTGTAGCAGGAATCCCAGCCTAAACCTTCTGTATCTCCTTCATGCACTGTACTATATAGACTACACCTGGCTGTTTGTTCCAAGCGGGTTTGTTTCACCCTTGTAAGAGCTCAGGCTCTCAGCTTTGCATCACATATTTCTGGCTTAGCTGCTTCTCTCCAGGCCTTTCTCCTGCCGTGATCACTCCTCATTTCCCAAGCGATAGCTGCCCATTGCTGAAAGTTGCCTTTATCTTTTTAATGAAAACTCTCCAGAAGAGTTCCCTATATAAAATTTTCAGTTACACCAGGACTGGTTTAGCCCAAAGCCGTCAGCTCAAGTGGCTGCACGGAAGGACGTCACCGTCCCAGGCAGGCAGGAGGCTGTCACAGGTTTGCTGCTAACAACACGCCACAAATCCAGGTCTTACTGAAAGGACAAGATTAACGTTTTAAAGCACACCAATACTGGGACACGGTGCAGTGGAGGGGCAGATGGCTTTGAAAGGCAGCTATGCAAACTCTACCCCGTGGAAATCCAAACAAGCTCAGTTTTAGCTTTTCCAGGAACCTCATCTTAAGCAAAGACTTTTCAGCTTTTCTGCCCTGATTTTCCCAGAAGTGCAGGACAGGTTTGGCAGATTAAAACTGTGGTTTATACTTGGAAAAAAAAAGTCTCCTTTTCTCTTCCTTTGTCCTTCTTGCAGAAACCCTCCAGAAAGTTGAAGATACAATCACGAAGAATGTTAAAACAAAATGTGGCACACGTTCCTAGGATGGGAGAAGGCAGAGCCTTCTCTTGGGAGCGTCAGTCGGCATTCACAGACTTGCGGGATGTTGCAGTGCCTCTTTGTGGCTGCCTGCCCTCCATGAGATGGGATTCCAGCTCCGACACGCTGCGCAGTACGTCAGGAGAGGAAAGTTGGCACTTTAATGATAACAACATTATAACAACCACAGTTATGCACAAACTTCAATAGAGATCAACTGCAGTAACCAGGAGAAGGCATACTACACTCCTTCACAATTTATTTTAAAAAAGAATTTATTAAATTAATTATGGAATTTGACCATACAGGTTTGAACATGACATTTCAAAAGTATATAACAATAAAAAAAAAGACCAAGTAAAAGACTTTTTTTTTTTTTTATCCCTGATAGAAAAAACATACTCTAATTAATATATTGTGAAAATCCAAATCTTACTAGGGGGCTTTTATATGTTCCCCCACACAGTTTTCTACCGGTTTGCTCCTGATATAGGCAATAGCATATAAATAACCAAGGTTTTCTAGCTTAAAAGTGTAAAGATCACACAGCATCCCTGAATAAACTCATATGGAAAGCCCAGAAGAAGAAATCAGCCTTGTATAAACCTTCCTCCAAATGCAACAACAAAACCTCCCATGGGGATTGCAGTTGACAGCACCCTCGGCTGTGAGGTGTGGGAACGTTTGCCACACCCTGCCAGCTTCCTCACTGCTCTTCCATCCCTCTCTCTGTGGCATATGGGGCCATTTTGTTTGACCTGCCCTTCTCTTCCATTAGGGCAGGGTGATATTAAAGCTAAACTGCATTTTACATGAGGCAAAATGTACAGAGCTACAGTGACCTAGAGTTTGAAGCCGCCACTGTTTATTTGACTTGGTGTGAAAGCCATGAGAAAACAGTCCAAATGGGAGCACAGCCTGGAACACAGAAGCAATTCCAAGCCTAAAAATACATTATATGAAGACTGGGCTGCACCGAATCTGAACCTGAGGTATCAGTGGATTAAGGAATAAAACCATTAATGCAACTCTTAAAAACTTCAGGGTAACCACTGGGCTTTCCTATTCCAGAGACCTGCGGGATCATCGGACAAGAGTGCTGAGGTTACAGCCAGGGGAGCTGCTGTTGCAGGAATCCTCCTCCGGTGCATCCCGTGCTGCCTCCCTGCTCACAAACGGTTCTGCAGTTTCATCCTTTCCTCAGGTAAGTCCAATGGGCCAAATCCTGCTCTCTCTCCTGTTATTTAGTTTTTACTAAACAGAAAGTTTGCCAAGACTGAGGAGAAGACATTTAAGTATGCGAGCGTCTGGAAGGCTTAGCAGAATGGTATTTTAGTCTTTGGAACCAAAATAAATGGGAAAGGGATCATTAGCCCCAGGTGGACTCATGTGTGCTGCCTTCCACAGCCAGGTATTGCTGCAGACTATGGGCAGGAGCCATGCACTGACTTTCTTTCAACATATAGCTGGGAATATTCGCAGAGGAATACTTAAATAGAAGGGCAGAGAGAAAGTAGCTTCATGTCACTGGGCTTTCTTGCAGTGAATTTTCCCTTCAAAACAAACTGGGATTTTCAGACGAGGTCAGTGAAATCTCTACCTTTACCCAGTATGAAGGCATTACAGCAGCTTTCAGGGAGTGCTTTTCTCATTCCGATTCTACCATGAGACTTATAAAGAACCGTAACGAAATAAATGTTCTCAGTCAGGTAAATTCAAAGACAGACAATTGTCTTCAGCCAAGCTACTGCTGTAAACTGATGTAACTGAGCGTGAGGCTTGTCCCAAATACATGCGCATGAAATGAAAATAATCCAGACACCATGCATTTGTGGAGGAAAAATGTGGCAGGCCAAAAGGTTAGCTGATTCGCCCTGCTTCACACCATGTAATGGCTTAAATGGTGTTTCAAAGGCTCCCAGGGTGACATCATTGTTTACACATGCTCGGATCATCCTCTGATTGCAGGAGCACAAAACCCTTTTAACCAGCCCAGTTCGCTGCCTCGCTCCATCCTGCTGTGTCATGCAGCAAAAGCCGGTCGAACCTCTGGTCCTCATCCATATGGACAGAGGGGCCTGGGAGAAGCAGCTCTCCGCACGCCTGGGCACCACGTTTTTTCCCAGCTCATCCCTTGTGGGATGAGGAGCTAAGGCAGTGCGTAGGTCTCCTTTTAAGCAAGTTCCTTCATGAACCTGTCCATGAATTTTCCTTATATGTATAAATATCTGAGGGGAGAATATAGGGGGGCCAAACTCTTCTCGGTGGTGGCCAGTGACAGGACAAGGGATAATGGGTGCAAATTGAAACACAGGAAGTTCCATCTCCACATGAGGAAGAGCTTCTTTCCTGTGAGGGTGACAGAGCCCTGGAACAGGCTGCCCGGAGAGGCTGTGGAGTCTCCTGCTCTGGAGATCTTCCAAACCCGCCTGGCTGCCACCCTGTGCCCCGTGCTCTGGGTGTCCCTGCTGGAGCAGGGGGGTTGGACTAGGTTGTCTCTAGAGGTCCCTTCCAACTTCAGCCATTCTATGATTCCGTGACTCTGTGATCTTTGCAAGCAAACTAGCCATGGTGATACCGACTCGGGAGAGGCGCAGCTGGGCTCGGAGCGGGTGCAATTCCCCAAGCAGAGAGGGAGGACAGATCTAGCGACCCCGCACTGGCGAGCGCTGCATACTGCACACCTGTGGGATTTATTTTTCTGCAAGGAAAGACAGAGACCTTGAGGTTGGCAAATTATAACCCCCAGTGTAGCACTTCCCTCCTTTCAAACCCAGCCACATATGCCTTCCTGCTCGGGGCTCCGGGCAATCGCTCCCTACAGGCATTTCCTGCACGGAGGCGCACTGTAATTAGCGCTGCCCACAAGAAGGGCTTCCAAACGCTGCTGTGCGGGCAAGGCCTACGGCCCCGCTGGGAGGCAGCTGGAAGGACAACTGAAAAAGTGGAGGGGAAAAGCACTTTTTATAGCCCTGAAGGACATGTTTTGGTAGGCATCAGCACATTAAAGGTCTGAAACACCAGCCCATATGCAACCAAATCCGAAAGCTAAGGAAGGCCAGGCACAGTATTGACTTCCAGGCGTGATCCCTATGGCTCCCAAGGGCCAAATTAAGGCCTTCTGAGGAGCTGTGAGGGACTCTAGGATCAGGACGGGGATTTGGGAAGGCTCCACATCAGCAGCTGCACTTTTCTAAGCATGGAAAGAAAACTGCTTTCACTCCTAAACCGTTCTGTCTGCGGGGCCCAAACCCACCCTGGCCTATCTAGAAAGCGTAGGGAAGAGGGTTTTTGCATTAGGTCTGAGTGCCCACACTGTACTCAGCACTGATTTCAGTTCATTAGGGAGGAGTTAATACCCCACACAAAGCCGATCCTTTCCCAAACTGCTGCTTTAGGGGGTATTTTTGTGTGGATTACCACTACGAACAATGTGGGTCACTGCACACAACTATATTGGAATAGGCAGAGTATCCCTGTGGTGGTCACTGGTTTTCCTGCAAACTGACCTTAGTGTATTTGTGAGGAGTCATTTAAGGTGTGCAGTTTCAGCGCTGAAGGCTCGAAGGAAGCAAACATTTTGACTGAGGTATTTTAGATTTGTGGAGACTTTTTTTTTTATTTAAAAAATGGAACAGGTAATGACTAGGTCAAACTTCCTTGACCTCAAATCAAGAACAATCCCAGCAAGGCTGAAAACTCCCCTCTCTATTTCCTTGGCAATCAGGTTCCCACAGTTCACAAAAACACAGGAAGATCTAAGGAAACCTACGTGGAAACGCAAAAGACAAAGGCAAGTGATCTGAAAATAGAAGGCTAGTCCATATATTTCCTTTACATTCTGTACCTGAGTCTAGTTTTTGGCTGAATTTTGAAAGCTTGGGGACCATATGCTTTTGCCATTCCCTTCAAGGCACAAAGGAAAAGCGGCTTGTGCAGCCTCTCATCAGCTGGAGGGTTGGACAAGGCTCTTCCTCTCTTTCTCAGCAAGGTCAGGAATTCCTTCTCCGTCTCCATGCTAAAAGCTTTACTGCTCAGAGCCACAACGGAAGCCCCGAGCACTGGTCCCAGGAACACCACACGCTCACTGGGACTTCTTCTGCATCTCTACACGCTCTTGGGGGACTTACGCAGAGACGTAAAGATGCAGCGCATCTGCTTGCAGAAAACCAGAGGGTTCGGCTGCAGGGCTTGGGCGATCCCACCCCGGCTTGCCAAACCTCTGCACCAGGTGCGATTTGAAAGGCAAAATGTATTTTGGTAGAGGGCAGAGAAACTATGCAGACCCCTGCTGTGGCAGGGCTCAGAAATTCCTCTTGGCTTCTTGTAATGTAAAAATTCTAGGAATCCTGAGCCCCGAGGGCAGTTTTGGAGACATTCAGGAAAGTGGGGAGAGAACACCACAAGGATGTAGGATGTAGTGAGGACAAAAAGTATGTACTGTAAAGACACACTAATCCAAGGACTTGGAGACGTGGGTATTAAACTGCCTCTTGAAAGTGTTCAAAGCCTTCAGTCACTACCCTGGAGAGCACTTAGTTGCATCACACTGTTAATAACAGCCTAAGACAAAGATAGCAACATTTACACAGACTAGGAGCGTGGTTGCCCTTTCTGTGTGAACTCCTTGCTCACATTTTTGAAGTTTTTGAAGGTGCAGGGCTCAGGTATTCACGCTGGTATATATGGTGCAATGCAGCGATGCCTACGCATCCTGCAAACCCTGCCTCGTTGCAGGGACCATCCTCCTTGCACCAGATTCAACCCCGCGAACTGGGGACTGGACATGATCCAATAGATTCTTCCCAGTTTTATATTCCACTCACTGGCAAATGCAGGAGATGTGATCAGATCATACAAGCAGCCACAAGATTTGCCTAGCTTTTTTTTCTCCTAATTTATGCTAATACACGGTTTCAGGCGAGCAGGGTTGCCCACCTGCATGTGCTCAGCACTCAGGTAACCTGCGACTTGCACAAAACAGGCAGCACGCAGGGTTGCTCTCACAGTCTCGTAAGATTTGAATCCCCACCTTCTCTCAACCTTTCTCCTTCCCCACTTGAGGAAAACAGCTCATGGACGAGTCTTTAAGATCACACCTCTCATACAAAAATTCTCGCTTCAAATGATTTGCTCTAATCTCTCCCTGCTCATGGTGATTGCAAGCTCTCTGCTGCTCGAGTTCTGCTCCCTGGGGCAAGCTTCAAGCATGTGTGCTTATATTAAATGCCATTTCCAGATAATAACCTTGGCTGGTTGATTTTGGCAGGTTCTGCTATTTTCTCTGTGGCCTTAAAAAGAAGTGTCTAACTTAATGAGAAGATCAGTTCTCTATCACACATTTTATGCCGGTTTATTTATGCAGCCTGTTTTTTTCTGTGGTTGACTACAGTTAGATGCTTTGCCCAAAGCTGAGGAGCAGAAGAACAAGAATGTCATGATCAGCACTCAGCAGCCCTAGTGTCCTTTTCAGTCCTTTGGGACGGGTGCTGAAGGACAGTGTTTGAGACAGACCTTTTTTGTTCCTAGTTGTTGTTCAGATGTTCAAGACATCCTTTAATTAATTCCACTTGTAATTCCCATTCCAAAGGCATCTGGCTAGTCCAGAGGAAAAACAAAGGCAGAGTAAGGGAGTAAGGGAGAAAATCAGAGGAAATGTCAAACCAGGTGATGTGCAACAGGGCCAAGCCTGTCAATGTCCTTCCCAGGATATTACTGTGAAAGTCAGACTCTGTCTCCTGGAAATTTCCTGCATTCAGGTGGCTGCAGCTGCCCCTAAACTGCTTTGCAGCATAAACTGAAAGCAGCTTCCCTGATCACCCTGCTCTTCTCTGATGAGCAAGTAGCCCTTGCTGCAAACGCTTTGCAAATGTCTTGGGAAGCAAAACTCACGTTTCATCTCAGTGAGAGTATACAGCATATGGCAGATTCTCACCCTCCAAATCGTGTGGCGATTTGGAACACATGTTTAGGAAGAGACGAGATCACCTACCACTGACTGTACCAAAAAAATCTCCTGTGGTTGTGGCAAACTTTTTCACCTGTGCATAAACCTGCTAGCGACATAAATACTTTATCTGTGTCTCAAGTTGATGTATTGCCCCAAACTGAAGCAGACTGAGCTACTGCTTTTTCCAAGTACTTCATCATAAAATGAACACTTCAGAGTACACATAAAAGCACAGAGATAACTCAGATGTACCTTGGTGATATTGTTTTGATGCATACATATTAGCAGAGCAAAGGGAAAATGTGTAGAGATATATTTTGTAGAAATTTTTAAAGAAAATAGGATATGAAGTTCTCATGCAGAAACCTTCTGCAAACAATCTGGTTTGTATTCTCAATATTCTTTGGGGTAAGATGCTGGTTTACAGAAGTTAGGGAAGAATTCAGAAATACTTTACTTTTTTTTTTTTCCTTGCCTTAAATAGATTAATTAGTGTAAAGAGATTTCCAGTTGGTTTTGACTGTGGCAGCTTCAGGCAGGGAGGTTCATATATCACAAGCTTAAAAGAAGTTTTCTCTGCTGTTTATAACATTTTCCCATAGTAAAGCAAATATTTAGAAATAACATCAATTAAGAGACAGATTTTTGGTTTACTGATCAACGGCCCGTATTGTCAGCTATCTGATCCATGCCTTTCCAGCCGTGACTGCCTCAAGGAAAGACTCCAAACCCTTCCTGCGCCTCGCTTTGCAACGCTGCCCCACTGAGCTGGTGCTCTTCTTCCTGCCCTGCAATGATTACTGCAGTCACTAAACGAAGGAGAAGCTGCGATGTCTCAGCCACCGATAAGTGGTATATTTGAAACACATATTTTGGAAGATAAGCTGCCCTTCCTAATGTATTTTATCTGTAGAAGACGTTGCAAAATGAAAAAAAAAATATATCAGGCTTGCTTTAATTTCAAAGGGATCAGTCAGGACCTAATTTTTATTCTTGAATATTGTTAGCTTTCCATTGTTAAACCATTGAAATAACTGAGTTTATTTCAACCCTGCAAAAAGTTATTTGGACTGCTAATATATTGAAAACTGTTTTTTTTTTATCCTGATGATAAGATCAGGGGATGAAAGGCACTAAATTTTTCGTGCAAAATATAAAGTGTTGCCAGTGTCAATAATTCTTCTTAACCAACCCACTCCCTATTAAAAACATGGACCAGCTGTTGCTGTCTGTGCAGCAGTTACTACAGAAAAGGTCTTGAGCAGAAGCACGCTGAGGAGTACTATAAGGAGTAGTAACAAGAAATTTCATGATACCTGTGGAACTGTCTTAGGAAATTTAAAGACCTGCATGACATTTTGAAAATCTTTGTTACGAAGAGGGAGGAAATTGCTGGACTGAAGCTTGCATGGCCATCCAAGCCAGGGAAACATGACGACAGAATAAGCCACACAGGTTAGGAACTCTCCAAAGGAGAAGACCATCCGCTGATCTGTATGAGCTTTATAACTTGGTTAAGTTTCAGCCTCCTGTGTCAGTTCAGGACCAAAACTAAAACATTTTTATTCTTCTTTTATACCATATACCCAGGCAGCCTCCGCTATCTGCTCACAGCAAGGCAAAAGGACACGATGGCTGCCATCAGCCACTAATGCGCGAGGAAAGAGCTTTGCTAAGATTTGTAAGAGCCAAGACTTTCCTTCACTTGGGCGTGTGGGAAGTTGAGCAGGGAGCACCCCTTGGGTTGGACTGCCTCATGCAGCAAGCCCGGTGAACGTGCCTCCTAATTGCAAAGGCCTCTATCCGCATTGCAGAAGAAGGGGTTTGGATGTGGATCAGATTCAACTTCAGTGCAGCGCTGCCTAATTACTCCACAAAGTTCCCAGAGAAGGTTCAGCCTGCAGGACAGATGCGGGCTTGCATCTCTCCTCCTCTCCTGTGCCTTTGGAAGTCTGCACTGCTGGAGGGGAACTTTGAGGAAACGGGGACCAAGATGTTAATACCTCAGTAACATCAGTGCTATCCAGAATACTCTGACTTCCTGGCCCTGATTCAGTTTGGCTTCCAGCCTAATTAGGGCACACAGAGACTGTGCTAACAGATTATCTTTTCCTAATGATGGACAAAGGTTTGACATCCATAAAGCTGCCTCCAAATCCATCATCAGCCTTTGCCTACAGGGACAGCTAGCAATGTGCCCATCTTCCTTTCTTCGTCACCAGATGCTTGCATGGCTTTCTCCTGCCCTCTCCATGCCTGGCACTGATGTGGATGTGACTCTGGATCAAATTCCAGAATTATTAGGACTAAAATGACTAAGAAATTAGGAACAAAGTCAGCACTGAGAGGTGGGCAGCGGGACTTTTGCTCTACCCACTTCAGCAGCAATTGCACTTCGTGTGCTCTGCTTCCTGGTGCATCCTCAGGAACCCTCTGTGGCAAGACAGGCTTTCTGCCTTCTGCCAAGTACTTCTTATTATCTCTGTGATGCACAAATGTCCAAGTCTTTCTGAAGTTCATCAGGATTTCTGCAATATGCCTTCTACAGGCCACCTTTCCAGACTATTCAGATCTCTAAAAACGGGTGTAGTGCGCAGCTGGCTGCTCCCTTGCACGTGTCAGCCAGATGGAGCCCATTACAGACGCTCTCCGAGGACTGCACGAGCTTCCTACCTCACGCCACGTGCGAGGCAAGGTACTGATACCCCTCCGATAGGGAACTGCCTTACCTGGGTCAAGCTGGACACCTCCACTGATGGAGCCCTTTGCTGGAGGGCTTTTTTTTAACTTCTAAGATTTTTGGGAGGAGCTGGACAAGCCGCGTAGGGGACAGTCTCAGGCTTAGCTATCTATTCTACGTACTCTGGGAAAGATACTATAGGGAATATGTGACGCTCACTGGGGCTGGGGCTTGTCAAAGAGTTTCAAGGAGTTACTGCAGAAGGAACACATTAAATCTCTGAATGAATCCAAGAAAACCAAGGGCAGTGATGCTCCACAGTGTTTCCAGAAGCTATCCGCTTGGTATAAAAATAGGAGAAAAACATAATACGCTGAAGAAGCATTGTGTTGCCAAATATGCTCACTACCCAAAAAAAATCATGGAGAATTACTGTCAGGAGAAATTCCACAATAAATAACAGTCCATCTCCCTTATACAATTTGCAGTGTCATGAATAGCACGGTAATCCAGTGAAATCCTGCTGCTTATTGAAACAACGAAAAGTCATGAGGCAGAGGGAAAAGCTTTTCTAAATCTCATTAACCTGCTTCCTCGAGAATGAGGAGTAAGTCCAGGGAATATGGTGCAAAATCAGCAGCAGAGAGAGGAGACTCTCATATAACCTCTACGCAGAGGAGCAGAGCGCAACAGAGAAACCCCACACGGATATGAGGGGAAATAGCAAGGAAAACGCTTTGGTGGCGGCACGTCGCAGGGCTGTGGGCCCGGTCCGTGGTGGCGCGGAGACGCTGGCCCGCTTGCCCACGGCCGCTTGCCCCAGGCAGCCCATGGCTGCTGCTTCTCCAGCTGGTTCCCCTCATCACAGGCATCCTGAAACGCAGGACACGCGCGGAAGCACCGAGACACCCAGCCCTGCAAATTGCTGTTTTAACCATGCGCGCAAACCTAGCGCAGATGGAACCTGTCTTTCAAGTGCTATGAACTTTGAGGAGATGTTTTTCCCGACGATACAGCTTCCTTTATTTCCAGACCTCTTTTAGCGAAGCCCTGGGCTCTCTGCAGCACAACCCATCCGCCAGCACGCTGGACCATGCGAGCTAGCGAGCCCTCGCGCGCTCCCGAGGGGAAGGCCGCCGCTTGCGCACGGGCGCGCCCGTAACCGGCGCTGCCTGCAAGGGCCTCCCCGGGACGCCCCGCGCCCGGGGAAGGGGGCGCAGGGGAGGGCAGCCGAGGGGCACG
>VZSV01000011.1:4298590-4343281 GCA_013398735.1 Nothocercus julius | reverse complement strand
CGCCGGCTCCGCACGGGCGGGCGCTGCTCTGCCCGCTCCCCCCGCACCCACCGGGCTGGGCAGCGCGGGGCAGCCCGAGGTGCTTTATAGGGACAGGAAAAAAAAAAAAGAAGAAGAAGAGGAGGAAGGAGAGGAAGGAGAGACGTCAGCGGCTCGGGGGGGGCCCGCTCCTGCCCACCCGCCCGCAGCCCTGCCTGCCGGCCCCAGGGGCTCTATTTGCGCGGCTCAGACACATCCCCACTCCCTCGTGGGCTTGCGTGGCTGCCCCTGTGTCTCCCGTTGGTTGTCTCCCTGCAGCTGCGTGTCAACAAGACGCCCCATGCTCTTCCCAGGCCCTTGCGCAGGGCGAGCGCTCCTCCGCACGCCAGGCTTCCCTTCTGCCTCCATCCCGGAGAGGTCAGGACGATGCCGTGGCCACAGGTGCCTCCCAGGACATGCAACCGTCTACTGAGCGAGGCAGGGAGGCCACGCAGCCCGGGAGGCCTTGCGCTATCCCAAGTGCTCTCCTTGCGCTTGGCATTTTATGGCTTCTTACACAAGCCGCAGCTCCCCATTCCCTCCGGCGTTCCCAGTAGCACCAGGATGGAGACTCTGGGGTTAAGTGACCTCTTAACAGCCAGGTTGTAAAGCTTGCTTCCAGCTTCTTAATGTGTGCTGCAAGTACAGATGTGACACTGAAAAGCACTGGAGCAAATCAAGACGTAGGTGCTGTTCTGGGAGTCGCTAGCTGGTGTATTAGCCTGCGAGGAACACGGGCACTTCACGGGATCAGCAGTGGCGTCTGGTGTAGGAACATCCCCAATACAAACAACAAACTGGATGCAAAATAGACCAGAATAATCCCGACTCGTATGAACGACAGGGCAGTGTTTCTCATGCACTGTGTGAAACCAGGCGCACTGTATTTCGTAATTTTTGTATTCCTAAAATTAGTTTTTAGAACATGTACCTCCCCGATGAAGAGTGTTGCACTAATGGACTTCTAAATAGTTATAGCTAAAAGCAAAGTCCAATCGTATAAGAATATTAAGTGAAGAATGAAAAGTCTAGGTGAGCTATAGAACTGTAGTATCTGTTTTATTTATGGGGCTGGGATATTCAAAAAATCATTTGATTATCAATCAGCTGCTAGCAATTTGTGCATATGTTTATCTGATGCCCGAAACTATTTTTTAATTGTTGATCAACTTAATTGACTTTTTAATTGAGATAAATGCTGCTAGTGTGTAGTTTGGCAAGGAATTCAATGTCAGAACCTGACCGAATGATCCTGGAGCTCATTGTATTTATTTTCTTCCCGAAAACATGCAAAATCAAGAATAGGAATGTTAGAAATTCTGACACGTTTTGTTCCTGTGCTTGCTAATCTACCTGCAGCAACTCCCTGGAGTTTTTCCGGAGCGCAGCAGGCTTCCCCAGTGCAGTAGCAGCCTCCATTCATGCAAATGGAAAAGCGATCTGCTGGCTCGAGTAGAACCTCTTGGGAACAGCGCAGCTCGTTTGGCCGTGACAGCTCTGCCACCCAAGGACCTCACTTCGCTTCCGTGTTATTCCTGCTTTGTACGTTGATGGCCATATTAATACAACTGCCATGTGCGTTTGCAAAGCGAGTGGCGCTCCATTTGGGAGTGAAGTGGCCTTTTTCAGTTCTTCTCCATGTGCCAGAGCTACAGTGGGACTCTGTCTGCTGGGAATGCTAATGGACTGGGAGGGTGAGTAACAACCACAAGAATTATGCCAGGACACCAGGACAATGGTCTTTTCTGTTAGACAAAGTGCCCTGCTTTTTGTAGGGCCGAGGTGTACCAGCAGTGCTGTCAAGTCTCATCCCGTCCTTTGATGGCACAGGTGTGACATGGAGGTCTTGCTGCTCTCTTCCTCCTGCCAGCTGGGCAGGGGATGGAGCCTGAGTAGCAGAATGCTTCACTGCATTTTGATCCTCCATTGCTGCCCATCCTGGGCAAGTGTAAACCTAGGACACCCAGTGGATATGTGGGAGACCCAGTGGAGGCTGTAGATGGGAGCTGGGCCTGGATTCGCCCAGTTTGCCACCTTGTTTGGGAGAAGTTTGCTTGTCTCCATAAGGCCATGAACTTATATTGTAGATTACTAATCCTGCCCTGTGTCTTCAGCTAGACAGCCTTTCATACAAGCTTGAGTGAGTCAGTCCTGAGCAGAGGCACGTCCTACGGAACAGAAGTACGCTCCAAAGCAGCTCTAGCTCTTTTTTTATATACAAGAGCTGAGATTCACGTCTGTGTGCTAGGCTAGCAAGTACTGACCTGAGCTTCCAGAACTCGACTTTTTTGCATGCAACAGGAGAGAAACAAGTGGTGAGGTGAGGAGAAAGGACAGCAACCTCCTCTAAGCCTGGTGAGTTGGCAAGCCCATGCATTTCCATATCACACTGCGCCTTATTGACTCCTCACTCATTTTTCAGAGAGTACCTAGGGCTCTTTGTGGTTGGACTCCCCTCCATGTGTCATACCCTGTGGACGTAAACCCCCAAAAGAGATGCTGGGAAACAGGCATGACATTACTAGTGTGCACTTTTGTTGTGAGATAAAACAATACATGCCCCATTAATATAGACATTATTTATTTGATGGGAATACAGTGTGGCTTGGAGGCATGTGCTAACCTCCAAGACAACCAACGTGTCCCTAACCCAACAAATAGAAACTTGTCCATCGCTTCTTATAGTGAAGTTGACAGTCCTACCTGATCCCTCACGCACATGTGGAGGGCTGATGCTGGTAGGTGCTCTCTGTCTCAGGAGAGCTCCTTAGACCCGTAGAGAACCACAAGACTATCACTGGGTGTGCAGTAGTCTTGCCAGGCGGTCTTTTATTCACGTGTACCCTGTCGTCCCTTGGGGTTCTGGAGATAAATTAGCATTGGCAGTCTATGAGCAAACAGGGCAGGCAACTTTTTGATGAAAATATTTTTTCATTGGAAAATGGCATGTTAGCAAAACAGAACGTGTGTGGGAAGGCTTGGTTCTGAATAACTTCTGCTAAGGATGGAAATTCTGGGGAAAGAAAGCACCAACCCAGCCTTGACGTGCAGTTTGCTCATGTCCTATGTGTGCAAGGTCCAGTTTTAAGGCCCTAGTCTGCTTTAGATCAGAAAACTGCTGCGGTCTCCTGCATCTTGCAGGAACCCTCCAATATCCACGTCTATTGGCTGCCCTGTGGCCGCTGAGTTCAGTTTCTTGCAGACACATTTGCTTACTTACTCATTTGTTTTGACAAAATGGAAAAAAAAAAAGTCTCCAAAAAACCCCATTTGACTCAAACACTCAATGGGAACAAAATGTTTCTGTAGCTGGGAAAAACATTTCCTGCACAGCTTTATTCAAATACGTACTAGTACATAGGCAATTAGAAAACTAATAGGAAGAGGTCTGGGGCCAGCAGAGCCATGGGTGCGTTTCTGATGGCTTGATGCTCCTTCATGGGATGGCAACTTCAGAGGGGCTGGTTGGGAAGCACATGCATTAGGAGCCTCAGGGCACCTTTCTCCTTTCTATCTAAGGGGAAAATATGGCAAAGAAGGGTTAAATGTTTTATGGCCGCGCAAAGCCACAAAGCTGGAAGAGGACGGCTGTCTCTAACAGCAACAACAAAGCAAAAGTACAAGTAACGTATTGCAAGCAACTATTTTTATTTAAAAAGTATTAGGTCACGCTGGGAGAAAACTCCTCATTCCTATTACCCATCTCTTCCTAGAATCCAGGCAGGCTGCTCCCTTGTGGCCCCGTCAAGACTGATCTTGATGGCATCAGTGACTGATGCCATGGCTGCATCCCAGCCTAGTGCTCTTCCTTCGAACAGTTCTCCTTGTATCCACAGTGCTGGAAAAGCACAGGGCCCCAGCCGAGAACCCCTCCTAAACATATGTGTTCAAACACCAGAGGAAAGCAGAACATTTCATCCTTTCACTAGAAACATGGGAGATTAAAGGATAAAGATTACTCACCTCCCATTATACATGACTTTGAACTGCTGTTTGTTTTTTTAAACTCTAACAGGGGGAAACGTGTGATGTTCCATCTCTTTGTGCTTTCGCTCTGAGGTTGTTTTTGAGCATCTCCTTGTAGCTATTTGACTCTAATCCTTTATAACTGAGGCTGCCTAGGGAGATCCTTACAGCTTATAAATATAATCTAGGCCTTGGGCCCATATGGCTCTTAGGAAGAATTAGCTGGTTTGGAGCACTAAAGAGACTTCTGAGCCAAGAGCACAAAAGGAGAGAAATGCAAGGGAAAATAAAGAGCCATCAGCAAAGGCAGACAGGCACAGGGCTTGATCACGGTCCTGTTCCACCGGAGCCTGTGGCAAGAAGACAAGATATCCAGCTAACAAGGAAGAGCTTTGCGAGCCAGATTTCATCCATACACAGCATCTGAGGTAAGAAAATTCTCCATTCCTCTGAGGTACCTTCATCCAAATCTTCTTGAGGCAATGACCTTCCTGCGGCAGAGGCCAGATTTCATGTGAAAGGTTTCCCTTAGCCAGAAACGAACTTCAAAGTGTGAGAAAAATGGGCTTCATCCAGCTGTAGGCTTCAGAGTGAGCGACCAAGAATGCTTGTTTTATTTATTTTCCTTTGGATTCTAATTCCCTCTTACTCTTTCCCCCTCTTTGGGGATAAACGGGGATTTTCTTGCCGCTGGAGCTGAGAATGAGAAGCACGGTTCACTTCCACGGGAGGCTGCAGGCATTCCCTTCATAGCGAAGGCTTCTGCTCACATCTTTGAATATAGCATTCACTGGTGAGACCTGGCTGATTCCGATACCTTGAGGGGAAAGAGAACACTGCAGAAGCTCTGTCTAACTCCCAGATCGGTAGAGCAGCACCCACAACAGCGAGACCTTCCCTTCTGCTCCTACCAGAATGGGCCCAGATATCCCATGCGTCGTCCAGCAAAGTTAAGTCCTGCACTAATGCATGGCCTGGCCCTTGGCTGCAGAGCATGCAATAATCTTGCAGCAATGTGAGAGCTGCTTAATGACAGCACTGTTTCTCTCTTCCCATTGCACAGGCTGAAGGAATACCCGCAGCTCCGCTCTTGCTGGACTGCCGTCTTTCTGTGAGATTTCACGAGCAAATGCTTCTTGTCTCCATAGGACAAGCACCAAGATTATCACTGGTTACACTCTCTCCAAAGTAAACCAAAGCTACATGAGTCAGTGCAGCCAAGCCTGTGGGGCAAAAATAGCAGACTGGTGTACTGCGATGGCAGAGAGAATCAAAGACACACTGTCTACCAAAATTAACATGTCTGCAAATCAGCTCTCAGCCCATGCAGAGCCAAAAGAAATGTTTCTTCCATGGACTTGTTTATTTTTGAAATCTGAAAGGAAGCAGTTGCTAAAGACAAATGGACATTGTGCTGCGGGCTTTAGGAATCCGACGTGGTGGCACAAAGACACTGATAGCAAGACTGCCATCACTGCTGCGTATTGTGTGGGCCCCAGGGGACTGAATGCCGGCTTGAGCTACAGCCAAGGGCACTGAAAGGGAGGATTCCCACTGTCTTTAATGAGTTTTGGCTCTGACTCTAGATGAAGAAACATAACTGGTAATGAGTAGGCTAGATTATAAAAAAAATCCTTTCACCTTTGGTAGAACACAGTGGTGTTAGTAAAATGACACGGAGACTGTGTTTTTAAAAAGGTGGCAGAGTCCTGCACCATGAATAAAACCCCCTAAGCATCATGCCTTGTCCTTGCCTAGGTTGGTAGCAGGAATCTCAGACCTGAGAAACAAAACCATCCTGACTCCTGCAGATGGAAGCTGGCACACAAGCAAATGCAGCAGCCACTCACCAAGGCCACCTCTGCGTGGAAGAGATGTTTGGGAGAGGACCACAGAGGAAGGCTGTGGTCTTAAATGCAAAGTCCTTCAAGAAAATAAGCATCTACCTGAACACAACTGCATGTCCCTCTTGTGATGGGATGGTTTGGTGCCCTGTGAAAATAGGGTTCATTGGTATAGTGAATTTTAAAATGGAATGAGGAGCAGAGAGAGAGATTATAAGAAGATGGTAGGACAGTTTCATCTGTCTGTCCAGATCCTACTAGCCCCAGGAGGCGAGTGTTGAAGGAAGAGAGAAGATAAAATATTTGATATTTATTCTTAGTCTATGGTTCAAATAGAATCCAACTGTAGGAAACATGATGGCTTTTAAAGAGAGACAGGCTTGGATATAAGAGTCTTTCTCCGCAAGGTCACCGAGTGAGTCAGTGGCAAGCCCAGGAATAGAGCTGAGGACCCGCGCGTCTGAGCGCGCTTGGCGCAGTGGAGACAACAGGCTCCCCTTTGTCCCGGGAGTCACCGCCCCGGCCACCGAGCCCTGCTCAGGCCCTTCCTGCAGCACAGTCTGGGCCCTGAATTTCAGAGATAATGTGCACACTTCTTGGATGCTATTTCCTGTACCAAGAGAAAAAAAACCCCAGCAAGACCTTGCCATTCTCAGCAACTGCATTCAGCTATTTTGCCTGTAAAAGAAGTCCAATACATTCTTCCTGTTTGTTGCTCTTCCATCTCCCGAGTTTCTTCATCTGCAATTTCATAAACTCAGTGGGATGGTAGGCACTAGATGGGAAGGATGATGCCATGATTAGTGCATTAACCTCCACTTTCATAGTGTGAGTCAAGCCTCTCCTCTGCCCAAGTCCACTTGTACCTTCCTGGCAAAGTCACTTGCTCTCTCTGGCCTTCCAGCTCTTGTGGGTAAAGCAGGGTTATGAGCATATCCCTGAGGCGCAAGGGTCTTATAAAAGCTGTGTAAAAGCTCAATACTTAACTGTTAAGCTGTCCTAACCACAGAGTCTTGGCAGAAGACGTTAGACAGATCTACTAGCAAGGTGGGAATATACTTCCCTGAGGCTAAATGAGGGAAGGATCTTGTCACAGTGGCCCACTGTAATGTGGCATGGAGATGAGAGTGGCTGCTCCCAGCACTTTGAATTGAACTGCGTGTGTTACATGAGCCTGTATTCAGTGGCGTAATGTTCAGTGACAGAGGAAACTCACAGAAATCATCCACATCCGAACGAAAATGCTGTTCCTCCCTAATTTTTAAATTTAAAAAATGTTTTTTTCTAGAAGCCAGACACCTGCCATCTCACAGCGTATTTGCTCACATTAAAGGAACAAATCCACTGTTTTCTGAAAGCCTAAACCTCCCTAGCAATGCTGTGGGGCTCCTTCATACCCAGGCTCTTTGTCTTCTGGAGGACAAAGGCATTAAGAAGAGTGAAAAATATTGCAGAGATTTTGCACAGTTAAAAAGAAAGGTGGTAAGAGCAAGAGCTGCTCTTGCCTCCTTTCAATAGGAAAAGCAGGGATTTAAAAACGAGAGTGGGGTGAAAGATTGAGTGGTGCATTTCTTGTCTTTCCTTTTATCTCTTCTTCCCATGTCTTTGTACAAGTATTTGTCTTCATTTCTTGGCGGGCGTGTTTGGCAGTTAGGATTGAGATCTCTGGTGGCAGCAACCTCTCTGTTGTGAGGTAGCCCTCTCTTCAGAAGCGGGTTGAGCTCACAGACAGCTTTAGAAAAACAAACAAAACATGAAGCTGCTGCTATGTCTTTATTCTTTTAGCTCCTTGAAACTCCTTGAGCCAGAAGGCTCTCTACTCCATTTCTCCATTCACTGCGGAGCCCACGCTGGCTGCAACAGTGAAATCATGGTTTCCAGCTAACTGTGTGCTGGCTCTACAGCTACTTGTCTCTCATTACTCATGGCTTTGTGGCAACAGGGAGTAGATCACCGAACTTTCTCCTCATCTTCTCCAGAGACCAGGGACATGCTCGGATTTACTGGCTCTGCTCATCTAGTGCTCAGGAGAGGGCGATGAATTCATGTGGGAAGGAGATGATCCAGCAGGACTTGGCTTCTCCGTGGAAGGGGACCACGAGAGCGCTCCACAGGCAGTGTCTGGTCCTGCCCCAGTCCAGAGATTTCAAAATTCAGATTTCAAAAAAAGACCAAAAGAAGTTGGAAGCCTGGGTGGGGGGAAGGAATTGCACTTCTCGCTGTCCACACAGTGTGTCACCCTTACTCCATGCCGTTGTGTAGCCATATAACATTCCTATGGGATCATAAATGCCTTTTAAAGAAGCAGACTTCACTGAGCTACACATAGTTCAGAAGCTGGCACTGCAAAGGTGGGATGGGAATTTTAATGGTGGCCATGAATTTTAATGGTGGCCCTCAGAAGGATGCAACCAGTAACAACTTTAGAAAGAAGAGCCAGCTTTGGGGAATCATCATCCTTTGACGTATCCTGCCAGAACCACAGCTTGGTGGGGGAGTTGTCTGGCAACAGGCTGCTACTCCTTCCCATTATTGTCCCAAAGCACTAGGGAAGGCACTTGTCCTCTCAGGCTTTCCGGCAGGACTCCTGAGGGAGCCTCCCATTTCTTCCTGCCAAATGTTCGCCCTGCAGCCAGCGAGCATGGACACCACCACAGGCAGCGAAATGTCTTTAGAAAGCTGCAATTCTTGGTGTTTTCACATCAACCAAAGTCCAAAAGACTCTTCTAAATCTCATTTCTTCCCCAGTTCGCTGTGATCCCATCACATTTTTGCAAATCTTCCCCTCAGCTCTCTTACATGGCACTCAGCCATGCCGTGTTGACTCCCTTCCTCCGCTTTTGCATGCTGTACCCCTGCTCACCCTCCCAGCTCTTCCTGAATCACGCTGGCCTCCCACAGCCACCTTCCTTTCCAGCTTTGATGCCATCTCGTGCACGCCCTTACCAGCTGCTCCCTGACTTTCTTCTCATAGTGTCCCACCCCACCAGCCTTTCCCCTGTTGTTGTAGACAGGGCTTTGCTTTCATCTTCCTGGCTGGGTTGTGCAGTTCTGCCAGCCCATCCACTCCAGGCTACTGTCCCGTCCCTGGCTATGTCTCTTGCTCTCCACCCCTCAGGTTTCATCACAAGCCATCTAAAGCAACTGGATTATTCTGTGGCAATATGTTGGACACGTACCACACAGCAGCACTCCAGGAAGCAGCAGGTTTGACCTGGGGATAAATGGGAGGGAAAGGACCTCTTTTGGTAGTAATGTCACACATGCGTCCCTTGATGAAGCAGTTATGATAGTTCGTGTGAAAAGAGGCAAGGACCAGCACTTGAAAATGATAACGTCTGCTTTCTGCGGTGAGCTGTGATTGCATTGGAGAGGTGCTCGTGGGAACAGGATTCAGCACGTCTTTCCATTCCTCAACTGCATCTGCTCCGTTACTCTGTTTTAGAGGCTTTTAGAGGCTCTGTTTTAGAGGCTTTTTGTCATTCTATTACAGGTGCATTCAAGCAGTCTCAGAAAAGCCATCACTTTCAATGGGACTGTTTCAGCAGTAAGGGACTATTCAAAATGCATAAAGATAGAAGAATCTGGCAGACGGAAGCTGATATAGAGATGTAACAAAGAGCATTTCAGAGAGTACTTTCTGCCAATTTCATGCACTTTATTAACATTTAATAGGCTTGAAACCACAAAAGTCCTTTTGGAATCTAATGGTGTTTTATAGAAATTGTTTAAAAATATATAAACTGTGTCTAGTGTATATTGGCAAAATCAGTAGAGCTGTGCCGGTATGCACCAGCTGTCTCTCTATCCTGTATAATCAAATAACAAATGTGATGTCTGCGCTAAACTTTTGCAGTATCACCCAAGAATTCCTGACTAAAATTATTAGCCTGGGCTAAACCATATAGGATTCTTTTGAAGAGTTTTTCTTTTGTTCCCATGAACATAAAAATAGTGTTACCGTTTGGTGGCTGAGTAACAGCATCCTTCAAATCCCACCTCCTAACCCTAGAAACCTGAAATGAAGATAGAGATTTTGCAAATTTTAGAGTAGGAAAAAAAGTTATGATTGTAAAGAATTATTTAGTGCTTCAACCATACAGTGATGTTTGGTGTCACTCCTCCCTCCTTCCACAAAAGGCATGATAGGAAAAGAAAGGTCTAGCAAAGGAGAGAAAATGTGGGTCTCATTTATTAGTGAAAGTGTCCAGTGAACACTTCCTTCCCCTGGATGAATATCTTGGCTTTCTCACTTCCATGTGTTGCATCTTTCTGGCAACTACAGTAGTTGCTTACACGTAAAGTCATGTTATTAAATTACAGCTCTAGCTTCTTTTAATGCAATTTAGCAGCTGGAAAGCGGGAGGAGAGCCAAGAGCATGGGAGCAGCCAGCTGCCTGCGTACTGCCCGCAACTGCTCTGCACCTCAGAGCACAGGGCTGCAAAGACCACGCAGCTCAAGTGCCAGGGCAGCAGTTGCCTCTTTGGCCTCAGATATTCCTTCTTTTTTAGCACAGGAGAGGGAAGAGTGGAAGGTACAAGGCTTACGGGCTGCTGGCTTCACCTCTGGCAGTGCCCACCTGGGGATGCTCATTAGAAATAAGACTAAAAAGACTCATTTGGAAACAGAGCAAAGGAATAGGTGAAGGTGGGGTCGCTGTCCTCTTGTGATTTTCCTCATCCAGCACAGAAACATCTAAGAACATAAGACCATCAATAGTACATTGTGTCAAAGATCCATCTAACTCATTACCCTATTTCTCACAGCGCCTTAAACTGGAGACATTTAAGAATTTGGCAAGCAAGTACTTTGCAGGATAATTTTCCCAGCCTCCAACCAATTTAGTGCACTTAAATAAAGGTAGATGCCCTCTCTTCTTGAGAACATGAATACTTTTAATATCCGCAGCAAGAGATTCTATAGCTTGCCTGCAAATTTTGTGAAGAACTATCTCTTTTGCTTTCTCTTCAACATGCCAGCTGCTAGTCTAATTTGATACTCTCCCCCAGTTTTCTCTCTTTTTTTTTCAGGCTGGAACCTCTCAGTTTGTTTAATAAATGCTGGCATAGAAGCTGTTCTACAGTGTTAATCTTATCACCTAAAAGCTTTTCTAGTGGACATCTGCCTCTAACTTGATGGTAATAAAAGAAGCAGCAACTTCCTCTGCATCTACTGAGCGAAGAGTCCTGAGGAGTGAGGAGGTCTGCAGAAATGGAAGTCAGTTGATACCAGGAATATTTTGGCCCCTTTGAACCTACAGGTCTCTTGTAGGAGACCTGTAGAGAGTTTCCTGGCCCATCTCCCAAAAAAGAGGAGGGAAAGCAAAGCAAAGTTCTCTTGAAACTATTAGTTAAACTTAGGGAGCCAGTGGAAAAACTGAAGCAGTTGTTTCCCATTAAGTGTAAGCTTCTAAGAAAAATTGCCCAAATGTCTGAATGTTTATTTCTGTGTTTATTTTGGGCCTCCTTTTCATCCATGCTCATACTTTGTGCTGTGTCCTTGTCTGAATGCTGTAAGAAGCCACCTATGCATGGCACCCTGAAAGCAAGACCATAGAAAAGCCCCTTTCAGAAACACTGTGTCCCCTAGACAAAGCCATGGAACATTTCATTCTCCCTTCCTGACTTAGCATTGATCTGCCTGGCTTTTTGAAAACTGGGAGTGAGTTTTGAGTCCCTCCATGCCAAGCAGCTCAAATTGAGATGCCACAGAAGGCAATTTTTTATAAAGTAGTTATTTATCTTTTTCTCACTCCTTTAAAAAGACTCAAGATGGATACGTAAAATCTCACCAAAAAATCCTAGCCATGGACTAGGAGGTCCTGATACAAAAAGCACGATGGACATCTCACTGCATTCAACTATGCATTTGCTCTGATTTATCCTGGGCATGCCACTGTTGTCAAGGATTATTTTGCCTTTTTTTTTCTGGCATGTTATCATAGATAAAAGCAGTGCCCCAGACTATCTGATCTCTTCTCTTTTTGGACGAGAGCTGCCTGTGGTTAAGCTCCATGTGTTCTCGATGATGGGGTCTCTCTGAGGTGACAGTGCCCCTGAAACCCATTAAATGGCAAACTACAGAAGAAAATGGGAAGTTTACTTATTTTTCTTGGGGTAAGAATGATTTTTCTGACCCAACTGAGTCTAGTTCTGTGTGTATTTATATAATGCATTATTATTTACATGGATTGCCTTGGTATATGTTTGAGTGGCTGGTGGTTTTGCAATGTGTGCAACCCTTGGTCTCTCTGCATTTGCTGTCCTCCACTATCATTGTGGCAGCTTCCTTTTTTATTACCACTTCTTCCTGTGGGAGTGGTAATTTATGGCCAGAGGTTAACCTCGTTTGCTGAAGCATCCGACTCCTGCACCAATAGATCTGTGAAAATGGAGAATGGGGAATGGAGAGATGGGAAATAAATAAAAGATATTCTTCAAATGACACACATACCTATTGCTGTTGAGGTGCAGAATCAAAGGCACTGCCCTATTGACTGGGATCAATATCAAATCCAGTGTGGTGCCTTTGCCAGTATCTTGTAGGATACCTTGGAGGAAAAGGACAACTCCATTATAAAAATTATGGAGCCGTCTGCTTTTAATGCACTTTGCTGTCTGAGCCAATTTGCTTCCTGAGCCAAATACTAATTGGTGGACACCTTACAGCCTAATATTGCCATATTGGTACATGTTTTTACACACTCTGTGCATCTGTGGGTCTTCCCCTTTGTTTACAGTGCTGCTGAGTGCCTGTCTTTGATGGCCTGTTGTGGTAAGGACCTCCGCAGATTAGCTGCGCGTGAAGGTATTTCCAGTCTTTGCCCTGTGTTGAGAAGTGGCTGCAGCTCTTAAATTGTAGGTTGCCCTCCCTATTTGCATCTTCTGAAGGAGTTGCAAAAAATGTATTTGCATGGCAGAAACAGCTGTGCCTTTTCCTACCAGGATGAGGGAGAGGGCAGGGTTGGATCCGTTTGTACTAAGGCACCTTGAGCAAACTGGATTTGTTTGGCAATTCGCACTCATGCTGGAGAGCTAAAATTCTAGGGCTAGTGATTCTTGCAACTATAGTGTGCTGGCCTTGAAGTCCCAGCTCTTGGAGTTGAGTGCCTATGCTAAAGCAAGGCTTGTGTTTCTTTGGAGGTAAATTCTAGTTTTTTGCGTGTACATGTGCATATGTGAAGAGCTCCAGTGTGCAGAGGCAGAAGGCAAGTGAGGAGATCAGGGGAATCTGACTCCTTTTCCTTCAAACACATACTAGAACTTTATCACTGACTTGGAAGAAGGAGATGTAATAAACACTTCATTCTTCAGGCCGTGATAGCAGACACAGACTTTCTGGCTTTCCTTAAAATGTGATTTTGGTCTATCTATTGTACACGACACTGTGTCTCCAGGTTGCCACAGAAACTGCCTCAAAATACACCCTCTCTGCAGTCTCTCCAGTACTAAAAGTGAACATAAAGACCTTTTGGTCCTGTAACAACATTTGTATTGGTCCTCCAAAATTCAGGCACTATGGAACATTAGCTATTTAATATTTCTATGTATTTCTATATTATATTTCTATATTATTTCTTTTTTATATTTATATGTAAACAGGGAACATTTCCATAATGCTTATCCATGCACTCATGGCTTTCAGGGTCTGTTCTGAGCACAGAAATGGACAGGATTCATTTCCAAGCATTTGTTCCATCATCCCTTCCCTGCCCCACAATTATTTTTCATGATGTTCCACATTAATCATAAACAGGCAGTGTTGGTCATTAAGTAATTATGCAAGTAATCATCAAGCTCAGTCCCTGGTGCTAAGGCAGGATCTGAGGTTTCCTTGATGGTGCTCAGGAATGGTCTGTTCTTAAACATCACTCCCTGCTTGCCCACCAGCCCTATCTGCTGTTTGACCACACATTGTCATTTATTTTCTCCTGCTCGTCGAGCATTTTCCTTTCAGTGAATGTCTTCTGATTTTGTTCCTAGTAGCCACCAGGAAGAATTGATCGCCGGCCTCCTTGGTGCTTGCTGGCTATTGATTGCTAGTTGATTGTTCCCTGGAATGAGCTATTGCTCAAATGCACTAATTGATTAGAAGAGTGTTCATGCAGCGACTGTTCTGAAGACTGCTCAGCCCATGTGAGCACAGAGAGAATAACCAAGTTCCCCTGCAGATCAGCTTGTTTCTCACCAAGTCTCCATCCAGCTTCCTGTGGGGTGAGGGTCGGCAGAGCAAGCTCTCTAGTTCACAGCCGTGGGTGGGCGTCTTGTGCCTCTCGGACAGCCTCAGACTTCATCTCCCCTGGGTGTAATGAAGCTATTTCTGCGTTGTTTCCTTGGTAGGGCCCTGTCCTAACTTTGGCTTCAGCATAGATGATTCTGTTAGCACTTGTCGGCCAGAGCAGCTTATCAGCCTCAGCTGATAGCTGGCCAACTCTGCGTTATATAAATCAGTTGATATGTTCCTAATTCCGTTCCCAAAAATGGGCTCAATGTGACAAGGCAATAATTTTAGATTTCAGGAGGCATGTTTGGCTAAGATGAGTTGGCATTTTCCCCAAGACTGAGAGAAAATATTCTGAATACAATAAAGAGCCCTATAAAGCCTAGCTTAAAGTAAATATTAGGCTTTGACAGCAACTGGAAGAAGCCAAATTTCCAGTTGCCGGTAGGATGCCTAACTCCCCGGAATGTAATCTGAGATTCTTGGCTGAGTCTCAGCAATATAATATTCATTTGGGCTGAAAAAGCCCCAGACTGTTGTCCATCCAAGTGACTTGAGCATAAATTTGTCCAGGGAACTCCTTTAATTAGCTACAGCCTGACACTAGGTCTACAGTAATGCAGGTCTGCAAATCCCCACATCCAAGCACTATCCTGCTATCCTTTCTATCCTGCTCAAAGGGGGACCTTGTCCTGTCCCAAATATGCTAATGCCAGGCCTTGTAACGTAGCGATAACTCTGGGCAACATGCTCCATCCTACTCTTTGGGGGCGGAATTGCCATTGAAGGCACATTTTGAGGTTTTTCATCCCTGTGGTTATTTTTTGGCAAGTCCCATTGGGTAATCTGCCCTGTTTTCCATGTTTCCTGGTGAGAACAGGGTGGGGAGAGCTCTTTCACTGAGCAATTAAAAATATGTGCCACATCCTTTCAGCTGTGGATAAAGCAGCTCGCCTGGTTTGAACTGAGTGGCTCGAACCCCACTTTCAGAGCACCCAACTTCCGTGATCCGCAGGCAGCAAGAATCCCTGGTGACAGGCAGAACATCCTGGAAGAAAAATAAAACCTAAACAGAGCAGCCTCCTGTGAGCTAAATAAATACAGATACACAGGAAGAGCTTTTGATCTCAGAGAGACAGTCATAATTGTCTTGTCTTCCTTTTTCCTAAAGAAGATGTTCTATAGAATATGTTTTATTACCCAAGATGTCGTCTGATAAATGAGAACACGAGTGGGAAACTGGTAGAGGAGGGAGCATCCTAAGAAAGAATGAAATCCAAAGCTCAGATCTAGGACATTAATGCAAAACACACACACATCATGTGCTCACAGAATAAATAGGCCCAATTTCTGGGAAAAAAAAACTAAAGAAAAAGCAGAGGAGCAGTACCAGTGTAGCATTTCCAAGTATCTATCCTCCATTTCAGGCAATCGATTTCCTGGGGATCAATGGAGAGGGGGAATGGGAACAGGCAACTTAGTCTGGATAGTCACTGCCAGGTAGCAAAAAAGGGGAAAAGGGGAGCCCTGCACACTCACGTATTCCTAAATTAATTTTTAGCAGCAGCAGTAATGCCTCATTCTAAAGATAAATTGAGGCAGGCATGGTTTAACCTGAAAGAGAGCATGGGATCCCACTCTTCCCTGTGAGGTCATTGCAAGTTGGGCATCCAACCCACCGTATAAACAAAACACCGGGTGACCTGTGCTCCAGCCTCGGAGAGCTGAACCACGCGCTGCCATCTAATCAGCACCAATCTCCTTCGAGGGAGTAAGAACTTAAATAGTTTTAGCTAAGGTAAGACGAGTCGAACAAGGACGCGGACCCGAACGAGGACCAGACAGTTTACCAGTGAGCACGTGCATGTGTGAACGTTTATGGGTATATCAGTAAGGCAAAAGACCTTATCTGGGTGCTAAAGCACGCAAAGAGACAGGCAACTGTTATGTTCTCAGTTCAGTTTTCTCCCTTATCTTAAGTGCAGGTAGTATGTTTGAGCTAGACTGCACTGCTTGAATCTGAAGCTGAAGGTACAGCGTTCACCTTCATAAGCTTCAGGAGGGATTGAAGCTTTCCCTTGATTTTGTGTTTTACCTTTTGTTATCTGTTATACAATGGCATAGTGGGAACAATGCAGTGTCCTTTTATAATATCTTTTATTTAATGACTTCAGAACTCTTTGGAACCGCACAGCATTTGAAAGAAGAACTGGGTCAGTGCTGCCTTCCTCATTTTACAGATGAGGACAAACAGGTAGAGAGGTTAAATGATTTGCCCCAGGAAAAAGCAATATATCCATAGCGTAATTTGGAAGAGTACCTAAAACCTCTGCACTTACCGCAGGAATGGATTTCCTCCTTCTGTGAAAATTACTTCCTCTGTGATCATTGAATTTGAGGCTGCCAGCCAGAAAATGGTAATTAAAGAGACCCCAAGAAGATTAACAGCCCAAAGCTGAACTTCCCCTTCGCAGAAGGACCTGGAAGGATGATTTAGAGGGAGCTAGTGGAGGAGAATGGGACTTGCTAATGTGTGTTCAGCTGATGAGTAAAGTAAAAAGTGTCCCAGCCTTCAAAACCAGCCTGGCACCTTCAAAACCAGCCCAGCCCAAGCCAGTGCTAAAAAGAAGACAGAAATGGAGCAAACTCCCCAAATTTTGAAGTATTTTCCCAATCAAAGATTTCACGAAACTGTAGAACACCAGTCTACAAACCTAGCTAGCCAACACAGATAATAAATATTTCTCCTCTCCACTCCTGTGTGAAACCCTGGACGTGGAAATCCCTGGGAAATACCTTGCTCTTAACTCCCATTTATTTTGAGTCTCCTGATAGTTCGTGTTTTTCTGGTAGTGACAGTTTCTGCAAAGATGAGATTACATGAGAGTCTCGCTTTTCATTTAATGGAAGCACTAAGTTTCTAGCAATCATAATTGCAGAGAAAAGCGTAGGTGACAGCTCAAAGAACAGACTAGCTCAAAATGTGGTGTGCTGGATCATCTCCATCAAATCACCTTGAAATAAAATTAACATGGCTCTCAGCTCCATGTGTTGTCTCATCACCTTGTCGCGGGCTTGCAGGCTCAGAAAGCAAAAGCTCTTCTGAAGCATTTTGACTGTGTCAGATTTGTGCCCAATTTGTGTGGCCAGACAGTGACAGCAGGTCCCTTGGACCGAAAAGCATTTCCATAAGGGTACAACAAAGTGCTCCAGGGAGCTTAAGATGAGAAAATTAAATGCGTTTTCCCATCTCATAACTATGGAAAGTTCCTCTGCGTTTCCAGCCGATCTCCTACCCAAGGACGATGCAGTCCCATGCAAACGGTAATGCTGCCATATTTTTGGTTGCAAAGCACTTGAGGATTTCCTGAATGGAAAAGGTACTTGCTAAAAACAACTCCATGGCCACCCTCTCATAGACCTTCACCTCTGGCTTGAAATCTGCCTGTATTTACTTCCCGATGAGTCTGTATCACATTTGGTTTCAGTAATCAGGTTTTACCTTCATAAACAAAGTTTCTTGATCTAGACGTTCCTGCGGGAACACCTCTGTGCTACTGCAATTAGTGTGAAGTGTTTTTTGACTGTGGCATGAAATGTGCCACCTGGGCCTTTGAGGGGAGGCCTTTGGCAGTGAAGCGCTCCTAGAGTGAAGAGAAGCAAAACCCCTGCCCTCAACATGCAGTTCTGTTTCTGCAGCTTTTGGTCTCAAATATATAGGCAAATACAGCCAAAATACTTTGCACAGTAAAGTGAATTTATCACCAGAGTAGCATTAAGCGAGGGATGCAAGAGCAGTCACAATTATTTCAGTTGCCACCATTGGACCTGGAGACCCCATGTCCACCTTGGCTTTGTGGTATGGCCCAAATAAATGCAACACCTGGGGCTCCAGGCTGAAGACCTTAAATAAGAAAAAGCCCAATTTCACTGTCCTAAAGATCAACAAAGATGGAAGGAAACTTCCATACCGGGGTCCCGCATCACAGGAAGCAATAGAGCTTGTGAAAATCCTTCTCCTCCCTTCTCGGTGGATCCTGGGAGGGGAAGGGAGAAGACAAGGTCTCCAAAGATGAGGCCGGATTTCCAGCAGGAAGGGCAGCACGTCCTTAGATAAGACACTTACTGGAAGGGGAAGGATGGGAAATGTTGATTCATCAGCCACTGCGGTGAAACAAATATTTAGAAAATGGCTACGGTTGCATGTTGTTTATAAATAATCGTGCTTTTAAATTGCCAACAGTGCGCTTGCGCTGGGAAGCACTGATGGAAACGGGATAGTCCAGCAGCTTGGTCCGCACATCAGCACCTTGTGTTTGGAGTTATCTGCAGAAAAAAAGAGGATATAGGAAGCCCTGGGGCCAAAGTGATGAGCGACCCAGGAGTTATTTAGAGCAACTGTCTGGAACATTGAGACCTGAGCGGGGACCATGACATATGCAGTGTATAGGAGGGGCAGTGTGACCGGGGGAAAACAACGTCAATCCCAGTGCGGTAAATACCTTTCATTCCCTCGAAATATGGCAGGAGCTGATAGCAGCTGCAGGAACAATCTTTTTTTGACAGAAATCGATTTTCACAAGATTGCTGGTAGAGAAAAAAAGAAAAAAGGAGCATTCTGGCATTAGCAAAACACTCACAAACTTCGGTGTTTGCGCCCCCCTCTGCAAACACTAAGGGCTTAGATAAGCACCAGGCTAGTGGTTAGGGATGAGCGCTGTGGCACTCTGATGTGCTCGACACAGAGAAGGGAGGTCTTGATTGCCCACGGACTGCAAAGATGCTGCTTTAAAGCTATTTCTGCCTAAAATATCAATAAAATATAGATTTTGTTTTTACATTTCAATGAAGGCAATACCATCAGTGCTGCATTACCTCTGTGCATGGCCCCTCTCCTTGCAGCCTGGGCGCAAGCCATCGGCACAGCCCAGCCCAGGATACGGATTCCTGACACTAACTGATGGACTAATAGGGGAAAATCATAATTTCAGAGGCTGAGGAAAGGTAGCCAAGGAAACCTCGCATCCTCCTCCCTGTGCTGTCTGGCTGCGGGAAAATGTGCCCTCCAATATTGATGCCACCGAGATAAAATCACATTTTAAAAATAACTATATGTGTGTTGCTAGTAGTGCTGGATTGTTAAAATGATGAGAACTGGTCCCATTTGCCTGGTGACATTGCCCATCTCGAGCCGCCTGTTTGAGGACTGTGGGTCAGCTAAGAGATGCGGAAAACAAGGCTCCAGTGGGGAGGTGGGAGGAAGGAAAGGCCGTGGCTGCGTGCGGTCGGAGCATGGTGGCATGGGTAGACCTGGAGAGGGACACCCGGCATGGGTAGACCTGGAGACTCGCCCCAAAAATGTGTTGTGGACGAACCGTGGAGAGACCTGAGGGCAGGGCAGGGCAGAAGGAGGTGTCTCCTGGATGGAGCTGAGGGCCGATGTCCTGGTGGGACACTGGCTACTTGGTGCCCCTCGAAAGGGGAACGGCAAAGACACCGGCGCTGCGGCATGGGCAGATGAGGTCTTTGCGCACAAAGTTCGAGCTTCCTGTGGCCTTTAAGCACTCCCTTTGCTAGGTTTAAAATAGCAATAGAAAGGTCATCACTGCCTACTTCCTGCCCAGGATGTTGCCTGGCCCTGTGGGTCTCCGGGCACCGCCCCTCCTGAAAGGACAGGTCAGCTCCCCTCATCCCGGGCAATCCTGCACAGCCTAGGTCTTACCTGCCTCAGTGTTCCCATCTGCAGCCACTGCCCAGCTTTGTGGTCCCCTGCTATGGGAAATGCCATAGGGAGGCTCAGGTTTGCTGAGTATCACCTGAAAAATACCCCAGGTGCTCACCGGCCACCCCTCCAGAGGAGATTCCATTGCTGTTAGATCATTCCCAGCACCTTCTCTGCTCTGGAGTCCCTTGAACCATCTGGCTTGCGGGCAGCTCGCATGCAAAGCAGACTAGAAATAATTGCTCTCGCACAGCGATTAATGGGGGAGCACTGGCCTGTCCCCCAGCACTTCACGTTAATGAGCAACCAGGGCACGGGGAAAGAAAAACTGCTGTGCGGAAGTGAGTTGCTGGAGGCAGGTTCTGAGCATCTACCTTTGTTTAATTTTCAGACTTAAACGGATATGAAAAATGAAGTAAATAGAGAAAGCTATTTTGTTCCCCTATTTTTTCATTTTCAGCTCTTTTTGCATTAATCACATCACCCTTGATTTTAAGCCATGTTGCCAACTTTGTGGCAACAAATGAACGGCGCAGAAGTGACATCCCCAGAAACGCCGGGTGGGAGGTTTATGGAAAGCATTTTAATTTTAACAGGGTTCTACTAGAGGATGAATAAATGCATACGAAGAGAGGGGGACCATGTATGGCACAATGACGTTTCAATAATGCAAGGGCAAAGCACTGCCCGTCACTGCAGAGGGCTCAAAGCCAACCCAGGAGATCTGCCAAGACCCCATGGGACTCACTGCTGCTCTTTCCCCAGCGCCAGGCTCCTGCTAAGAGAAAACCAGGCAAATTGGAAGGTGATATTGAGGAGAAGGTCACAGCCACTAGAAGATGCCTTGATTTTTATTGTATGCCTTGTGCATCTCTCAGTTGAATTCTTGCAGGTGCAACTCTAGGACTAGACAGGGACCTTTGATTTTGTCAAAATAGCCTGGAAAAACAGAGCATCTGTAACCACGGCCCTGGTTGCTCTCTCGGGCAAAGAACAAATTTCCCCAACCCAAATCCACCAAAGCGGGTGCTGTTCCTCATGGAGCATGACACCCTGTGCAGATCCCCTGGTGCACAGCGCTGGGGTGACATGCACAGCCCGAAGATGAGATCACAGACAGCATGCAGGGACAAATAGATAAACGGGATTTTCTCGCTACTCAGTGATTTCTGTGGAGGAGAAATGTTTCAGACACTGGCGCTCAATGGAAAAAAAAAATCTACTGCCCCAGAAGCAAAGAAACTTCAGGACTGATTTCTGACAACAGATACAAGAGGCTTAGCGGGCTGAACTTTCAGTGTTCCAGGAAGATAAAGTGGAATAGAAAATTGATGTGATAAAAGAAGAGATTGGTGAAATAGACATTTTTGATGTGCCACCCTGAAATACACTGTATTTCATTAAATTATTCCTTTAGTTGAAGGAATAACATTTAAACGCAGTGAGATTAGGAATTTGAAAGACTTCAAGAGAGCTTTTCTCGGAGAATGCATTCAGGGACGTTCTGACATTTAATTTCTTAGCAAAATTTAAAGCGAAGCTTGAAAATGGGACACAATTAACGTTTCCTAAAATTGGATGCAGCTTTGCACTGGTTCAAACCAGAATGCCATTTGGCTTGAGAAAAAATTAGCCGGTGACTTTGCCTCCTTGTTGCTTCCCACTGTTTGTGACCAGCTCAAATGTCTTCACACTTTTCCGTGAGGTACAAGTTATTCACTAGATAAATTTTATTTTGTTCTTGGTGTTTGCTTGCTCAGGATCATGTTTTTTGGCTATGGTAGCTAATCTTGAGTGGATGCTGAGGTCACCCACTACTCTTTCAGTTCTAGGTCTGGGGGCAAACACATATACTTGGGACTACTAGGGCTGTCTTAACATGTCCTCTGGTTTCTGCTAACATACTCATCCCCTCAGTCACTGGTCAGAAATGAATATTAAAGGAAAGCGTGCAAATATCAGTTGACTTCAGCACCATTTGAAGCTGCGGCTGCTGCAGATAGTTTGCAGAGTATTTTCCCAGCTCAAGTTTTAAACACACCTGATGCAAAAAATCGGATACAGTGTTTAGTGGTGACGACAGGAGAAAGCCTGTCTGCTGCCGAGGACTTCTCCTTGTCATTCTCCTCTCCATGGAGCAAGCTTAGATAACTGCGTTAGATGGAATAGTGATTTTTAGATAACCAAATTTGCATGAAGAAAACAACAAAACACTTAGAGAACATTCTGTTGAAAAAGAAGTTTCCTATTGGAAATGCAGCTTTAGCACCCACCTTTCAATCACTGCTATCTATTTCTGGATACTTAGGAATGCACGCAGCCCCCCTCCGTGAGGGCTGGGCTTGAATCTCCAGTTTTGCTTAGAAAAGTTGATGCGATTTCTCCTCTGTTTAGCATGGATGGGACTGATAGGCGCAAATCTCTCTTTAAACCCTGGTGGACCCAAATTAACTGTCAGTGCGTTGTTTCCCCTCGGTGGGCTCCTTGTGAGCAACCCGGCTGTGCATCCCCATGCTGCTGCCCTCCGGCAATATAAAGCCATTTATTGCTATCAGCTCGTATGGGATTAACGCTGTGTCTTTTGCAGTGGAGACAATGCAGCTTGGGATGTTTTCCGATTTTATTCGGGGCTCCATCTGGAATTCCGAATTTGTCTGCATCAAGAAGCACTGCACTGGAAATGTCAGGTGCTCTCCGCCGCGGCTTTATGTCTCCACAGGGGTTTCTCTGAATATACATGTTCCGTTACCCAATTTAGATGCTGAACATTGAAGTCTTGAGCTTTTAATTCAAAAATTCAACAAATAAAGAGCACAGCGGGTACAGTTATGCACTGCCTTAAAAAAGTAAAATTGCCTTTGATTTGTGAAAAACAAGACATTTCACAATTTTACCTTGAATTCTACACCAGAAGGCAATTTTTGAGGAAGCCAATACATTTTTTTTTTTTTTTAACAGCTATCAGATGAGGGCTTTGAAGAATCCCTGCGGGACATCCCGATGCCCTGCAGTCAGATGCCCTCACTCGGTGTCGAAGACAGGGCTAGAGTGGTGGTTTGGCACCTGTCTCAGCAGTAGGCAGTGGGAAGGGCTGGAGTCTCATCCTGATACTGTCACTAAATATATTGCAGGCTGCACCATGTCACTTTACTGGAAAATTTTAGAAGACCCAAACATGAGAGATTACTAACTATGCTTAGAAAATGTATTTAATCCTCATCAGGAGAGCCAGAGGAGCTGTAGATCAGTGACACCTTCAGAGTGCAAGATGCCACCCAGTGACCCACAGAACTATCACAACACCAACAAAACACACACAAGTACACACACACGTATATGCACATATATACAGACATATATATACACACACACTGACTCACTCAGCATGAGCTGGCACTCACTCCTGACTGCTCTCCATACCTAGCAGCAAGAAACAGCCATGGCTCACACATTATTTAGTCAGTACTTTACATTAAAATGCATGTAATTTCAACAATAACTTTGTTTTTTGCAAAGCAGAATTGTCTTTACCTGCACCCTAAGCACTTTGTTTCTTGCTTTCCTTCCAACTGTTAGCAGTGAGATGGGCTATAGAGAGCCTTTTTCCCAGGCAAAGAAGTTTCAGCAGGTGTGTTCTAGGCAGGGCTAAACCCTGCGATTTCTTCTGCATCTACATGAGCATTTAGGTTCAGAGCAAACATGTGGCTTCAAAAGGACTCTGTGATAGATCATGGGTGCCTTGGGCACCCAGCACATTTTCCTAGTTTCCTTATCTCCGAAACAGAGCTGTATGTCTGTCCCAACCTCAGGAGGGTGGAAGCAGGTATGTACACTGACAGCAGCGCGGCATTTTGATGCACAGTGATGTGTGTGAGCAGTGACAGGGGAGTAGAGACAAATCTATGCTGGGTTTAATCCAATTAGCTGCAGGGTTGGTAGCTATCTAGCTGCTGTAACAAGTCAGGCTTGTGCAGTAATGATGTAATTCCTGTAGAAATGACTTGCATGACCTATGGCTATTTGTTCCACAAGATGATTGTGAGCAGACATGTTTTTGTAGCTGTGTTGTAGGCAGGTGGTAATTTCATTAAGCGCCCGTTTCCTCCCACCCAGGTTTAGCTACTTAACTGAGGCATCTGAGGGAGATGAGCACCTGGAAAGGGGGATGAAGGCCTTTGATGGGCTAAGGTATGCTCTGCTAATGTTTGTATTTCTGCCCTGACTACTGAGGGGTGCAGGGTGCTTATGCTCTTAATTTTGGTGCCTGCTTTATTGCCTAACTGTGGGTGGGACAGATGCAAGGCTAAATGACTTAATTCTGTATTTGCTAGCATCTATGAGAGGTTTACTGACCTGAAAACCCAAGCACAGACCCCACAATCCAATGATAGTAAACCACTAGTTGTGGATCACAGAGCAGATTGGGGCAGAACTGAGAAGAAGAACCTAAAACTGAGTCCTAATGGCCTGTTCCATGAACAAGATGCAAATTGAACAAACCCTTCCATTGCTGCAAATCTGGAACCACAGGTGAAGTGAGAGACAGCCTGGTTGCTCCAGCTGCAAGGGGCTTGCAAACAGCTCGGGTGTGGATGCTGTGTCCTGCTGGCAAAGGTGAGGCTGATATTGGCAGAAGGCTCAGGGGTATGTTGCAAGTACATTCAGCCTGGTCGTGTCCCACGCAGAGTGGCAGAATCCCTGCGCAGCCCCATCCTCTCCTGCCTGTGAGCTGTTGCTGCAGCTCCACCTTGTCGCAGCCCTCCGTAGCGTGTGGTGCGGCTTCTGCCGGGGGGTTGTGTGCAAGGCTGCTGGCTCCTTCTGTGCTGAGAAAATGCACTCAAGATCCAAATGGAGAGTGTTGCCAGTGCACTGGAGAGCTATTTGTCTGTGGCTGATTATTGTTGGTATGTTCCTGGTCTTCTCCTGTATTCTACACTCTCCTTCACGTAGTTCCCTTAAATGGGCCATAGCAGGGATTTGCACTGCAGCAGAAACTGTTTTCAAATGGCTGTGCTGCGCGGGGGCTGTGTCACTAAACCTGTGCACGTGTTCCTGTAAAACAGGGGTTTTAGCTCCATGAGCTGACTGGCTGCTTCAGCTCTTGTCTGGCTTAGGTTGCTCACTGTTTTCAAGGGATCTCCCTGCCTCCCTCCTAGAAAGAGATACTGAAATGGGAGCAAATACCAGCGCTTGCCACAAAATCTTTGGAAATCAATAGTTTGAACTGCTCTGGGCCTTATATCCTGTTTTTTATCTTGGGAACTTGCAGAATAGACCGAAGTTGTATACATAGGAATGTTTCTCAGTAACATTCAGTAAAGGCAGGGTGAAATGAGTTCTAAAAGCGCTACCAACTCTTAGGCTAAGAGATGAGTTGAAAGGAAGAGTAAGAGAATTGGCAGTGATGACTCACTGGCTGCAGGACTGTTGTATAGGAACGTAGTGCTTTAAACCCAAGATGTTTAGGATCAAAGGATTCGGTCACCCGAGCTGAGCTCTTTAGTCTGGAAATGTTGAAATCTGCAGAGTGATCTCCTGAATGCTCTTGACCTCTACAGGAGACCTGAACCTGCTTCAGGGGGCTTCAGACAAGTTCAAACTCAAATTCTGAGCTTGGTCTGTCTTTGAATATTTTTGTCATCACTGTTTTTTCCCAAAAAGCCTGCGAAGCGCTGACATGGAACACAATGCCATTTGTCAGCCGTTCCTCAGAGCAAAGGCCAAATGAAAGAAAGTCACTTTCTTGGTGCCTTTCACTTAAAGGCGAAGTCAAGAGAGGCGCTCTGGAAATGCAAAAGCTGTGAAGTTTTGGAGGCTGGGGAGTTGCAGCTAGCAGTCCTAACCCGAAATGACCATTACCATACAACTGTAACCATAGCTACCCATCTCTGAAAAGAAGCGCAGTGAGTTGTGCAAAGCCATCTTATTAATTACAAGCTGAATGGCTGTTCTCCACCCTCTTGGAGCGAGACAGACTGGCTTTTAATATAGCTTTCAGTAAAGCTTTCTTCCTGCTGAGCTTCCCTGAGAAGAGGGAAAGGGGATGGTATGATTGAAAAGGTCTGCCCGGATCTTAAGTTATATTTAAAGCCAATCCACATAATAGGGGCATATTCCAAAGAAAAGGTGGCCAAGGGTAGAAAAAATAAATCCACTGATACAATAGACGAACTGCTGAGTGGATTGTGTATAAACATGTGTATAAACACATGCAGGTAGTCTGTGAACATAAAAACCACTGTAAAAGCCGTGCATTTGCCTGATGGGCCACTTAGGTGCTCCTAACAGACTGCAGTGTTATGCTTTTAAATCTACCAGAGTAGGAGAGAATACAAACTTTTATTTGCCCAGCCCCATAAAAAGGTTCTTTATCTATCTACCTATGAACAATCTGTGGGGTGTGTTTTTTTTTTTTTTTTTTTTTTCTTGTTTTCTACCCCCCAAGTCAGAATTAAAAACTTCTTTTGCCTCCAGCTGAAGGACAGCAGTCTGGGTGTTTATCTGCCACCTTTGAAAGAGAAAAGGAAAATTCTTCTGCTTACCGGTGCATGCAAGAGTTTGAAAACACCCTGCTCTTCTCTTCTGGAAAGAGAAGAGCACAGGAAGCTCAAATTCCTGAGCTTGCTGGAAGACTTGAAGACAGAAGGTGATATAAGCTCTGGGAAAGCACTGCAGTAAGATAAGAAAAGAACTGAAAATTTCAAACAGATGTGGGCAGAGAACAAAAGGACTAGCTCAAAGGAAGGGGCTTTGTCGGGAGTGCAATTAAATATTTATCATTTGTGCTAAGTCCTCAAGGAGCTGCAGGGCAAACTGAACGTAACATCTTTCTTAGAACACGAATTTATAGAGCTATTTTCACCGCTTTTGAATCCTAAATGCATTTGCTACGTGAGATTCATTGTTTTGGTGACTGATTTGTATAATCTAGTTATTATAGCATGCAGCCAAGGATGGAGAAAATAGTTACTGCTGTTCGCTGCTTAAGAAAGAGTGGCAGGTTTGTGGTGCGTGCCAAGGCACCGAGGCTTTTACTGACATTGCTTTATTAATGCTGTGTTTTTCACCCCAAGCATTCCCAAACCAGCTCTTTGGTTGCTTGCTCCTCTCCAAAATAACATGAGTGGCTTAAAAAAGGAAACAGGAGACTTTCATAGAGCAAGATTGGGCTGAAGGGTTAGGTGCTCTGTAGTCCTGGGATTTTGTTTGGTTGATTGGTTTTTAATATGTCTCCCTGGAGAGGACGCATCTTTGAGAGGACGCAAAGATGTGCCCTGTCCAGGGACGGGGAAGCAGGGCTCCTTGCCTGGCTGTTTGGGTGCCACAGATGACCACTTACTTTGCTGGAAGAAGAAAGCAATGCCCGGGGAAGCCCAGGCATGATGATAGCCTTTCTGAGGGAGCTCCCAGTGCTCTCCTTTTGCAGGCAATGCCAGGCACTTTCATGCATCTTTTCTGCATTTGAGGACAGCTGCATTAGGACAACATGGACATTCAGTTGTTCCCAGGTCCAGCTCACTGGGGTGAGTCCCACCACCTTGTATCTGACATTAAGACAGTTCGTTTAGCTCTCGGTCCTTCTTGGTAGTTTTCAGAAGTCAGTACACCTGGTTTCCACACCGGCTGGAGTTTGACTGCCATGAACATCTCCTTCAAGGTGGAAAACTTCTGAAAAGTGAGGGAAGATGATTAGATCCTTCTGGAGGGTGCAACTTTCTGCCTGCTGAACGCTTTCTTGCTGGAGGGCCTGCTGCCCAAATTCCTCAAGGGGACACAGAGCTGCTAGCAAGCACGCATGGCTCTTCCTCTGGAGACTGGAATCCCCCAAAGCTGCTTGCCAGCAAGGTTGTCCTGTGCTCATCCAAACAGCGCATGCAGAGGGTTTCATTTGCAGCTGGGCAGATGTTCTTATTCAGATCCACTGTGGTCTGGGGTCTAAACAAGAGGAAAGGATTGCCCCACTTCCAGCTGTGCTGAACCAAGTGCTCACTGGAAGTGTTTTGGTATTTCCATGGTTTGAGGCATTGGTGATCACAAAGAAAAATATGCCTTTTCTGCCTACTCTCTAATTTCCTGTGCTGAAGGAAGAGCAAAAGATTCTTGGTAATGCATTAACCTCTGTCTTACTCATATCTGTCACTTTAGTCATCTCTGAATCTTGGGAAACATCACTACTCTATTTGCTTTCTGACTTGCACAATGACTTGAGTGTCTTGCTTGTATAATGTTCCACTTTCCTTTTGCAGATATCTTCCCATTTTCTGTATTTTTTTTTTCAATTGTTAACAACAGAAGGAAAAAAAGAAAGAAAAAAAGAAAACCTCTTCCTTCTGAGAGGCTATGTTCTAATTAGTTTTAACATCCCTGCTATTTGCTATCTTATGCTGATATCCATGATGAGTAATTGAGAATATACTTCAGTAGCAAACTTGGATGTTCATTTTCTTCCATGGAAAGCTATTTCTGCACTTCTTCCAGAAACTGAAATGACTCTCTTTCTTTGGAAATGGATTATTTTAAACTGCTGCTGTGCTATTTCTACCACTGCTGTTGTCAGGATCACACTCAAGGTCAAGATGCATGTGTGTGTCTGTGTGGGATTTTTGTGTGTGTGGTGGGGTTTTTTTTTGTTTTTGTTGTTGTTTGTTTGTTTGTTTTTTAGGAGTGCTTAAAAGTGCATAAGCAGTTGGATTCAACCTTCTAGAAAAATCATGCTGACTGTTCTGCAGCTCCTCTTCACCCGCCTGACAGGAAGAAGGTTTCATTGTGAATAATATGACTTTGGGAAAATTTAGCAGTCTTCAGCAGATTTAGTTCATTTTAGCTACCTGTGGCCCTTCTTGCAGGCACTTCCAGTTCTCCGCTTTACTCGGCCCCATGAAAGCTGCAGTGGAGAATGTTGTCTGGGTCCAAGGAAAGAAGTTTGAAGCAGGGCCAGTCTCAAGGTTTGAGTGTATTGCTCAAGGCCATGAGACAGGCTGCATGTCCAAGTTTCCCTGTTGAGAGCAATTGATGACTACTCTGGGTAGATGCAAGGGGATGGGAACATTTGACTGCAGGTGAACATCTTGAAGCTGACTTAGATTTATTTTCCATGGCTGGCACAAACTCGCACTTACTATGCTCTGCCTTTGTATTTTGCCTCACATTTACTGAGGCCAATAATAATAGAAGACTGCTATGTTTTGGTTCAACTTCCAGATCACACCAGTGTCCTCCCAGGGACTCCCTGTGACTGCTCCTTGCAAAGGTTGAGGGCCATAACGCTTTCAAAACCGCTTCACTGAGATACTTTTCTCTGGTCCAGTGCTGACATCAAAAATACTTCAACATTGTTAGGAAAACTTGATTTGTTACCACACTCTAGAAGTTTAGCAGTGGTCTTGGGACAAGCTTTAATATAATGAAAATGACCTGAATGTAGAGTTGGAGTAAAGGAAGGAATGGAAAATTCTTCCTTGAGGAAGTCCATGGTTGCTGCTGCTGTGGAAGAGGGTGAAACCCACAGCAGCTCTTCATTCAGATACTGATTCTGGGTTTAGTCCTGTGCTACCGATTCTACTTGGTACTTTGCAGCAGGCCTAGGCTTAAAGATAAGTTCCCTAAGCAAAAACTGTCAGAGCTCAGAGTGGGAGCAGCTGTGGGGGTCGAGATGAGCATCTTCTAAATGTTAAGGGGCACATTGCAGGAGATGCTCCATGGACGCAAAAGGTCAACACTGCCCAAGCTTTCTGTAAAACAAAGGCCAACTATTTTTAACTTAATTTTCTAGTGGAAAGCCTAAAGCCATAAGCTGGCCTGATTGCAGAACTTCTGATAAGCAGAGCTATACACATAATGTGATCCTATGACCACGTGTGCATTTATAAAGAGTATCCAAAATGTGCTCTGATCTCTGCTCCAGTAATATTCCCAGCTGCAGATGGGGTAAGCATGCAGTGAGAGCATTTATCTGTCTCAGGGTTGCTGCAAGACACAGTGAAATGATGAGCCAAAGGTGGGACTTAGCAGATGGAGACACAAATAATTTGCATTTCTTATTAATATCACCATCTATAGTTGTTCACTACAGATTTGGAAAAAAAAAAAAAAAGGGGGGGGGGATGCAAGAGATACCTCATGGATTGCCAGGGAAATGGGGCAGAGGCCTGAAGAAATGTTACTGAAGGGATCTGCTGGGAGAAGCCAGGGCTCACTAGCTGTGTCCTGTATGGGGCACAAAGCTTGAACTGCAAACCTATGTTTAAGAATAAAAGTTTCTATTTTCTTTCCAAGACAAACCTGGTGGGATCATGTTAATGCACCAGGAGTCTGGGAGAGCCAGGAGGAAACCTGCTGCTTCATCTTTCACATCTTTTCACCCTGGTGCAACTGAAGACAAGTTTTGGTCCCAGATCATATCTCTTACTGTATAAAGGTTTTAGTTTATAGTCATTTCTGATAAAGAAGAAAAGCTGCTGTGGCTTGCTAGTGAGCTTTATGACCAGCAGGACCTGCAGGCCAGCTCGGGCTGGCAAGCAGGCTGTATCAGCCCTCCAAAAAAATCTTGCTTGCTTCCTTTCTAGTGTTATGAAAGCTTTGTCAGGAAGGAGGAAAAAATGCAAGTGTGGACTAGTCTTATTTCTCCTGAGACAGTATTTGTAGCAGGGCTTTTTCTCAAATTTGCAGAGGGCGTATGGGAATTTTTCTGCTTTCCTGGTAGGCCATCAGTGCAGGTGAGACACACTTCTCCATAGCAGCAAGAGCCTTGTCCTCTCAGTGCATCTTCTGTGCCATGGTGAAGCCAGATCGCTATGTGGTTATGGCACTCCAGAGAAACGGGAGCTGTTTTTCCTTAGGAATGAGTCTGGAAGGCTTTTAAGTACAGGAGCTTGTTGTTTTATTGGCAGTCATGAGGGCCTGGGGACAGCTGCAAAGGTGGTTGCATGGGAGACGTGAGCCCATCGTTTCACTTGGACTGGCAGGTTGTGACACTGATTTGTGCCTCTGGGTGGCTGCCGAAGGCACCATGAGGGCACTGCCTGCAGCAGCGATGTGAGCGGGAATGGAAATGTTTTGGTATCCAGATTTGGCAACACAGCCTGGGCTTCTTTTTGGCTGCCTTTCCACCAGCTTTGGAGGCAGCAGCTATCAGCACTGCGTCTGTTTTTGCCCTGCTTGAGGATCTTGGTCTTATCATACCTTGTTCATCCCGAAGTACAACGTCATGTATGATTGTTTGTGCTCCACAGGAGAACAGTCTCATCAACCCAAACCAAGCTGCATTTCTGCAGTGCCCTGCAGAGCATCCTCCCTGGGCACTTTTCAGAGCTAGCCATTGCAATCAATAATAATTAAAAGCAGTTCAAAGAGGCAAGGGGAGAAAAGCCTTTTCTCACTTAGTGTCAACCTGCTGCAAGGCACAGGCAGGGGCTGATGCTATGGGTGAGGAGCAATGCTTAAAAAAGCCCTGGCTGCTTCCCAGAGAGCTGAAGTACTAATTAGGGCCATGGACAGTCAGCTAATTCAGACCTTAATGAGCCCCACGGGGTTGCCCGATAACAAAAGCTACGCAGTGTATCCACAGAGCAGCCTTGAAGCACTGCTGTTTTATTAATAAGAGCCTTTACAATAGATGTTGCATCATACATGGGATGGGAGGGAGCTGTGGAAAAAGGAGCCAGTGAAATTCAGACCACGGTGGCAGGTCCAGCCTCTGCTACTGGTGGATTTCACCTGTAAAAGGCCAGCATGACTTGGGGCTCTCTGCTGGAAGCTCAGTGATCTGCAACGTTGGATTGCTGCTGCTTGGGCTGCAAAGAGGAGCCAAGGGAGCGGCAGGTGTTGCTCTTGTTTGTGCACACCAGTCTGTGACCCACACAGGTCTCCTGACCACCTGTGTAGAATTATGGAGCAGAAAATAGGATACTTCCATATCTCTGGACTACAAAACAGGTGTGAGGCAGTACTAAAAGAAAAGAGAATGAAAGAAACCCCTCCCAGCTGCCCTTGCAACCTGCTTCCTCGAAGCCTTTGCAGAAGATGACTGGGCTGTTGTGCTGGCGTGCCCCTAACCTCTGGAGGATGGGGCCCACCAGACCTTGTAGCTTTTGATTACCTCTTGTCAGCTTCAGCTAAGGCACAGTGGCCCCTGCAGGATTTGGCCTTTAATCACAGGTCTCGGTGAGGGCTTGTGACTGTTTGGCAGCAGTGCCAATTATCTCTGCAGCTTCTACCAGGAAGATGGGGGCAGTAGACACAATTCCACTTCAGAGCTTGTTTTTCATGAATTAAATTTAGATTTAATTAACCATTTCTCACTTCTAAAAATATTTAATATGTTTCTCTCTCCTTTTTTTTTTTTTTTTTCTTCCCTTAGTGAGCTGAAATGCTAATCAGGGAGTGTATGGGCATCATGGTGAACGACTTCCCTGAGAGTGTAACAGGGTAGTGAGAGGAGTCTTCCTTCATACATGATGGTTCCTTCCTGCCAAAGGAGCACCAGCTCTCATCTAAGGGCCTTTCGCTACCAGCTAGTCCTATTTTTATACACACGTGTATATATATATATATGTGTGTGTGTGTGTGTATATATATATATATATATATATATGCACATATAAATATATATATATAAAACCAACACACTGCATCGTCTAAAGAAAACTGAAGGGCATGACACAGGTGCTAGCTTGCCTGGAAACCCAGCCAATGGTGAGAAAGGGTATTTTGTGTTCCCTGCTAAAATAAAGGCTCGTGCCTTGATCCTTACCCTTAGTTATCCAGTTCAGAAGCAGTTCACTGCTTTGTAAGTCAGGATCACACCCTTCCTCTGATTGCCCAAGTGCGTTTCCTGGGAAAGTACAACCTGTCTCCTCCATCTGCCATTGCAATTAAAATAGCTGGAGTGGAAGCTCTCCTCCCGCTTCCCAGCACCCAGAAGCACTGCTCAAGGAAACAAGGCACAACACAACACCTACTACCCACCCCCATGTGAAATTATCTGCTTGCATAGGAAAATGTAAAGGAGCTGTGAGTCGCTGAGCTCCGCACGTGGCTTCGGATGTGCCAGGAGGGCAGCAGGGCAGGCTCCGGAAGGCGGTGAATGCCAAGAGTTGGTGCAAAAAACTCCAAGTTCTTCTTGTTGTGTCTTCTATTCTCAGTATATGAATCTTGGAAGTTTGGTTTTGCAACCTGGAGTTCCTAAATGGACCATAAAGCAGCACAAGGCTTATAAGAGCTGGGATGAACGCAAGAGGCTGCCTCATTTTGGGGTCCGTGCTTTAGGAAGGCATGTACTTGGTCACCACTGTGCTGCAATGATGTTAGGTTATTTGCCTTGTTATTGCTAGTGAGACCTGCTATGTCCTACAGATTTTTCCATCAAAATTTCTCAGAAAGCTTTTCTGAGGCATCTTTTAGGAAGTAGCTGCTAGAAGTCTCTTTTTTCCTCCCTCATTTTCCAAACTATGTAAGAGGAAGCAAGAGTCTTCAACAGCAATGCATCAATTAAATGCCATGAAGATTTCTATCATCTTCAACTTCCAATTCTCCTTAATTTCATTGACACACCCACCTCCCTCTCATCCCTGTTGCCTTCACACATGATATGTCTCTCCATTACGTCTCCCACTTCTGCCCCATCACCTCCTGGCTTCCGCTCAGCTCAGTGCTCAGCTGGCCTTGGATCTGTGGCCTCGTCTCATTCTGCCTAAGTGCATTGTGTGGATGGAGATTGCATATGCTTTCCTGCCTGTCTACAGCCTCATCATAGAGTTTGATGATGGCCTAGAATGGGAAAAGATATCATGTTATTAGTGTGAGAGCTTTGTGGTTTTATTGGGGCGATCCCTGCAGCAGCTTGGTCATTGACTCCTGGAAATATTTTATTAAATACCATAAGGAGAGTGCTACTTCTGTCTTTATGATGCTTGTGTCCACTGCAGTAAGAATAATGTATTTGTGGGGAAATTCTCTTGGATGCTCTATATCTTACTTTCTGCAGGATGATAACACTTGTAGCTGCTCTGCTAGAGAAGCTTCATCAGGGACTCTTGGTAAAAACAGCTCTTTTCAACAGATTGAAGTAATTTTGTGTTTAATGAAAATCAGAAGTATCAAAAGACTGAAAAAATAGCTATTTTGCAGCCTTAATATTGTCATTTTGACAGAGATATATTAGGTAAGACTTGGGCAGATATTCTGTGCTATGGCCTCTCATCCAAATGAATCCTGCTCGCTTTCTCCTTGCTTCCCAGCTGCCACCTTCAGTGCTCCTGCCTTTGGGGCAATGGCAGAGCTCAGGAAGGCTTTGATATACTGGTCCCCTCTTGGCACTCGTCTTGTCCTGGTTCTACCAAGGGTTGCATACACCTGGTGAGCCAACCCTACTTTGTATTTTTTTTTTCTCCTTGTTTTTTTTCTCCTTCCTGGGATAATAACACAAGAAAAACAGATAAGCAAAGCTCACAGCAGCAGCAAACCATGAAAGCCCTTGCACTGCAACCCAACTGTTTGTCAGTATCAAGCAGAAGAAAATGTGAAATGATGACAGTCTTTAATTCATTAATGTGTCTGCTTGCTATGGCTTAAAGTATTCTCTCTCCTTTGTTCTTTATGAAAAGTGAATGTAAAGTGTAAGTATGGGAGACAAGGCAGGCACTTGCACATATAAATGAAAATAATGATACAGTATCAGTTGCCTGAAAGCAAGAATCAGATTCTTTCCCCTTCTGCTGAATTTGGTATACATCAAAAATACAAACTTTCTGCATTTTCAGTTCTCTGTGCTGAAGGGTAACACAATCTATTTACCCACTAGTGGCAAACACCTCAGCAGTAGTTAGAGCAGAGTAACAGAGAATGAATGGCCTAAGTGCATTTATTTTTGTTAAAAATGCCACCAGCATATTGGCATAGATGTACACTATTGAGGGAACTGTGAGTCAGAAAACAAAAGAAGCTGTTGCAATATAAAGTGTGTCTGCTCTCAAAAAACACTTCTAGGTCTTTGTTGTTGTTGTTCTGTATTGTTTTCAAGAAGCTGTGGCTACAATGATGGTCTCTTCTGGCATTCTCTCAAGAATATTTTCCTTTTTTTTCTCCCCTGGAAAACAGATGTATAGTGGAGAAATCCTATGAGGAGTGCAGCAGGCAAAGGGAATGGCTTCAAAGATCAACCTGTTGTCATGGTTTGGCACTGCTTTTTTGGCATCCTTGCCTGGACATCTTAAGCTGGAGATTCTGTTGCTGTCAGGACAGCATAATCTTTCTTGCCCCTTTTCTCTCTAAAAGTCTAATGTTGTGGTACATTTGTGGTGACAATTGAGGAGCAAGGGCTTGTGAACTTACTCTTCTTCAGGTCCTGTTTCTTCTAACTCCGGCCAGTCCGTATTTGTGCACGTCACTGGTCTACTTGCCTTTATGGGATGTTCCATGGCTCCTTCTGGGTTTGGGGCTGAGCTGCTAGGCCAGGCATCTGCTCCTGGATCTGCTTGCTCAGGGCTCCTTCTGCTTGGTTATATTCCCTTCAGGGTTGTACTAGCTGCAGCTGCAGGCTCATTTTCCACATGGCTTTCACCTGCTACAGCTACATTTCCCCCTTTTTGTTTTTCTCCCATTACCAGTGTTACCTGATGTTTTCTTGGTTTGCTGGTTGAAGCAAAGAACATCGATAGCCCAGTCCCACAATACAGTCCCCGCATTATGATTTTCTACATCTCCTTTTGAGAGTCTTTCACAAATGGCCTCAGCTCCTTTATCGTGGTTTCCCCCATGGTTCTTGGCAGCTTGGCTCCCAAAGGCATATTCCCCCCTTCGGCTAGGGCTTCTTTGTGCAGCTGCTATAAGCCTTTTCCCCCCATCCTTCCTGCCGAGGTTGCCCCACCGTACAGTGTGTCCTGATCATCCATTCAGCCCCTGCACCCTCAGGGGTCCCTGTTCGGGCACCATTTGTTGTGATACAATTGTAGTGACAATTGAGGAGCAAGGGCTTGTGAACTTACTCTTCTTCAGGTCCTGTTTCTTCTAACTCCGGCCAGTCCGTATTCACGCACTTCACCGGTCTACTTGCATTTATGGGATGTTCCATGGCTCCTTCTGGGTTTGGGACTGAGCTGCTAGTCCAGGCATCTGCTCCTTCAGCTCCACCTTCAATCTGCTTGCTCAGGGCTCCTTCCACTTGGCCCGCTTGGTTATATTCCCTTCAGGGTTGTACTAGCTGCAGCTGCAGGCTCATTTTCTACATGGCCTTCACCTGCTACAGCTACAGTCTAACCCTCATCCAGAAAGTAAGAAGTGTAGCTCTTAAAGAAGAAGTGGTACAGATAGTTTGGTTTGAAAGAAAACTATTACACCCTTGTATTTTAAGAGGAGATGAGCTTTAATGAAGAAAAAAAAAGGTTGCTGGGTGGGCAGAGATGAGCCCTCCCTTATTTCTGATGGAAATGTTTTGTTTTAGGTAACTTTTCACTGGACAATTGTCTACCTGCTCTAGCTGGACACTTCTGTGCCATCTCCATGCAAAGCCTTGATTTTAAAAAGCAGCGAGAACATGTTAAAGGCTTTAGGGGTCGTTGTAGATGGACTGCAGTGGAGGTGGCAAGCAAGACCCGTGGTCCAAGGCTACTTTCCCCATGCATCGATGGAAGAGTTTTACAGCCCTGACCCTTGAGCGTATTACCCGCCAGGGAGCCTCCCACTCTTCCACGTTTAGGAAGAGTTCAGGCATTTGAAAAATGCATTATTTTAGTAGTTGGCCAAGTGAGGATCCAGAGGAGATACCATTAAAAATTTGTGTTTCGTTAACATAGATTAATTAAATCATTTAGTTAGCACTTTCTGTACCAGCCCTACGTTATTTTGGGGGTTTCACTTGTTTTTCTGCCAAATGCTAGGCTCCAAAGCAGCTTGATTTCCGTGGGGGCTCAATAGACTTTTGGATACTGTGATGTGCCATCTCTTCCAGCCACTGATTTATGGCTGCATGGTGCAAGTTTTACCCGGACAATGTGACTAACAGCCGATGTGCGTCTAAGGGCACGTCCGGTGTGCCCTAGCATGAGGGCAGGACAGCTCACTGGAACAGCCCTGGGCACCCGCATTCATCCCATGAGGATGAGTAAGTCCTGAGTAAGGCTCACGTGAGCTACTAGTGCCAAAATGTGTTCTGTCTTTTGGTATGGCTTTACCAGGCGAGAGCAAAACTCCAGCACCTTTCGTGTTTTGTCGTGCTTTATCTCCCAGGCATTCCCTTTTCCACCATCCTTCGCTCATCTTGATTGGATGTGGACTTGGTTTGTCTTCAGTAAACTATTTTTAGCTCAATAAAGTACATGCCTGTCTTCCAAGCAGCTCTGCTGCTGCCTAAGCAACCATACTCTTTCCAGAGCATTACAAGAAGGATTTGTTTTTCAGAAGGCTGTGCTGCAATACATGCACTGCTTGGCGTGGTGTTTTGTTTCACAAGCTGTGGATGAGACAGCTGGAAACCCTGACCCCCTCCCCCCCCAAAAAAAGTCAACAGTGGGACCCTGGGCTGGCTCTAGTGAAGTGTCAACGACGGGAGAACAGCAGAAATGCCACCGTGGTGAAACCAGGAGGGTGCAGACGTCGCATTTGGGCACAATGAAGCTCCAACCCAGCTTTGTCCTCTGCAGACTGCCCAGGCCCAATGCACTCACTCCCTGCCTTTTGTCTACATCCTCCCTCAGCAAAATGGCACTTTAAACCACTGGTGGAGGTCCCTACATGTCCTCAGTGTGGCGCAAAGGGCATAGATTGCAACTAGAAGGCACTGGGTTATCATCAAAACTGAAGACAGGTGGAAGAGAAGAGGGAAATCTGCAGTGAAATGTGAGAGGAGACTTAATAGTGACATAATTCATGCCAGAAGATTAAAAAAAAAAAAAATGAAAGCGGAGGTTATACTTTAGGAAACAGCACATCAGCATCTTGGTACCACCAGGCACCAGGCATCTGCCCTGGAAACAGTGGTTTGTCTCACAGTTAGTAGCATGTCTGACTGCCTGGCTAGGCTACCTTCTAATTTATGGTGTGATTCAAGCAGATATGCCTGTATGGGACTGCTTAACGGAAGCTGAGACAGACACAGAGGGGAATATGAAAAGAAAACAGGCAGCGGGAAGGCAGCAGTCCCAGCATCTGTCTTAGCAGCCTGAAGGTGGGAGCTCTGCAGGTGTTTATGGAAACCTACCCTGGCTCTGGAGAAACATGCACCGGCACATGCCAGAGAAGCAATGTGGGACGTGTCACCGTGCAGTTGGAAACAAAGGAAGGCCATGATTAATGCAGGATAGCAGATGATGGCTAGTAGGGGGCAAGCTGGAAAGGACTTTGCAAGTTGAAGCCAAGAGCCTTGTAACCTTGACAGCCCCGTGCATGAGTGAGTGCCCTGGGGAGTGAGCTGAGGGAGCTGTGGAGCATGGCTTGGAGCTGCTCAGCCGGCGAAATATGATGGTCTCTGCGCCTTCACTGTCTGCTGCCAGCAATTTCTGGGCTTTCTTTAAAAACTGAAAATTGTAAAGCACAAAAAGTGTTGAAATATTGCAAAGATAAGTTATTAAAGTCAAAAAGAAAAAAAAAAAAGATCAAGAAATGCAAGGCTGAACATGGCTACAGTCTTCCTGCCTCTCAAGACACTCTGGAGGGGTGGCCTGTATAGCTAGGATCCAAGCTCACACCAGCTCATTTAAAAGCATCTAGAATGTAAAATAGCTCAAATTATCTCCTTTAATGTCCTCTAAATTGCATCTGAACCAACACATGGGATCAAAACTGCTGAAGTCAGAGATGTTCTTAGCTTCAGCTTCTGGTTCAACCTCGAGCACTCATGTGTTAGCAGCTGGGTAGTGGAGCAAGGTGAGGCTGAGCCCTCTTGATGCTTTAACAAGTGCTGAAAAATCAAGTGCAATGAATGCAAAAGGCCTTTCCTGGGGCAGGATGGTGTCCTGGCTGTTGGGGTGAGCCCCCCCCCGCCTTGCTGTGATGGGTTCTCCTCCCCGATGGACGCTGGCAGGAGCATCTTGGTGCGAAGACTTGTCTTGTTACTAAAATAAACGATATGTGTGTCTGTGTGTGCATGGTGCCTCAGCGCGACAAGCCTGTGAGTGGACTCCTAGGCATTGTTATAAGAATAACAAGAAATAACACCCCTAGAAGAAATTCCTCTGTCTAAATGACTCGCTCGTGGCTTGGCTTTAGCCATGGCGACGTTGCAGAACTAATGGCCAATCACCAACAGTACGGCAGGGCACTTCTCACAAGCGAACGCACATGCTGAGCTTTATTCCTGTAATGTCATCGGGCTGGCAGATAATGAGCAAGAACAATTTTTTTGCCCTTAAATTGCAGTGTGTGGAAATAATAATAATAAATAATAACAAAACCAAAAAAAAAAAAAAAAAAAAAAACAAAAAAAAAAAAAAAAAAAAAACAGCCGCCAAGCAGAAAGCCAAGGAGTCTGCGCATCACCTCTCCGCTCACAGATTTACGGTGGGGTGGCTGGGTCAGGGAAGGGGAACCTGCCGAGATGACTAAGTTGAGTATTTCTTAGTAAGCCCAGTTGTATCTGGGAAGCGAGAAGGCAATGAATCAGCCAGAAAAGAAAGAAGCAAAGGCAAAGAGGAAGCAAACAAACAAATATCTCAATTTAAAAGCAGTGAGCTGCCCCAAAGGAACGGCAGCAGAACAGGGTTCTAGCGGGAGCCTGTGCCCCGTCCTCTTTCAGGGAAGGGGTGGTGGTGCCGCCAAAGGCTAAGAGCAGCAAAATGGGGCGGCCGCCGGGCAGTGGGGAAAGAGGTGTGCGAATGAGACAAAAAAAGAGAAGCTTTTGCTCCAGCTGTGCTGGAGTGTTTGCAGTTGCTAATGCAGACACTGTGATCTTGGCTCCAGCCTCCTCTTGGTCAGCACTGGCATTGGTTGTCTTGTACATCCCTGACCCCACCTTTCCTTTCAAATACCACGCAAGTTTCTCTACTTGCATGCTTGAAAGTATGTCCACCACCCTCAATCTTTCGGTCTAACCCTTCGCCAGCTCTCTACCTAAATGCTTTTCTCAGGGGACAAATAACACCAGCACTTCTTCCAAAGCGGCGTTCAGTTGCTAATTCAAGACATAGGTCACAGGGCGTAATTACCAAAAAAAAAAAAAATCAATATAATGCACTTACACAAGCACTGTCATACCATCAGCACTGCCTTAGTTTGTTAAAAGTCTTTTTATGGCCCTACAGCGTGGCTGCCCCTTGCATTGTGGTGCTGCTTGTGGCGCCATGGGATACTCTGGCTCTTTGCTTTAAGCTCAGTTTCTCTTAAAGGATCTTCACCGTGATGTTTGGCAAGGACAACGTGGAAGACATCGCTATTTATTGGAGCCGGCTGCTCCGGCTGGCACGGAGTGAGCCCGTCACGATGGTTCAGTCAGTCTCTGCTCTCTTTGCACACTGGGCGCTTGTGGCACCTGTTAGCAGAGCAGAGCAAACAGCTCCTGATGGTACGGAAAGGTCCAGCTCCTTTCAGATAAATAACAGTATAAATAACTGCAAATGAAGCCAATGCCCTTGGTCTGCCTCCCTCTCTGAATTTCTCCAAACTGAGAATAGCACAGGAATTACAATCCAGGACCATGGCATTCAACCTAGCAGGTCTATAGCAGTTTGCATTGACATTTCTCTTCCAGCAAAAGCTCATGAAGTTCAGCAAAGGCAAGTGCAGGGTCCTGCCCCTAGGGAGGAATAGCCCCAGGCACCAGGACAGGCTGGGACTTGGCCCTCTGGAGTACAGTTCTGCAGAGAAGGACCAGGGTGTCCTGGTGGACAGTGAGGTGGCTGTGAGCCAGCAATGTGCCCTTGTGGCCAAGAAGGCCAATGGTGTCTGGGGGTGCATTAGAAGGAGCGTTGCCAGCAGATTGAGAGAGGTGGTCGTCCTCCTCTGCCAAGCCCTGGTGAGGCCACATCTGGAGTGCTTTGTGCTTGGCTCCCCAGTGCAAGAGCCATGCAGTTAGTGGAGAGACTCCAGCACAGCACTGAGCGAGCTGGGCCTGTTTAGCCTCTTTAGCCTTGTGGGTTGGACAAGATGATCTCCAGAGGCCCTCAGCTGGTCTGTGATTCTGTGATTTTGTGTTTGGTGAAGGACAAATATGTCCTTAAACTGGGTATTACTAAAATACCTTCTTGTAAAAAAAGACTAAGCCAAAGGAACTGCACAGGCAGAGCAAAACAGTCCTGAAGAATCTCCCTATTGCTCTGTTCCAGGGCTGTCATGGGGACCTGATCTTCCTTAACATGAGCTCCAAATCCTGCTCCTGGGCTCAAAATGTGTTCGTTTGGGGAGCGCAACGAGCACTTTCCATGGTGGGTCTGAGCGGGGGGCACTGCCTGCCTGGCGCGGCTCAACCAAGCCGAGGTGCTGTCGCAGCCGGTGCTGGGCTGGACTCACGGCTCTGGCTCGAGCAGGGCCTGCAGCCCGCACTGCCTCCCAGGAACGTGCTCTGCCTCGTGCAGCTTTCAGGCAGCCTGCTTTCCTCCCCAAAGAAGAGATGACGAATGCTGTCCCTTGCTGTGACAAGTGTTTCAGGCAGGTGCCCACGTTTGGTAAATCAGAGTCAGGGTGCCCAGGGTGCAAGGAACGGATGGGAAAACCCAACCACATGTTTCCCTTGATGGGTAGCACTATTAGCACTAGTAATAATGCTCCAGCACCAATCAAAATGTGCTGGCGTGTGACAGATAGCGGACTGTCCTGAGAGGCCACAAACCAGTGTCCCTGCAGAGCACTGAATTAGGTTACAGGCTGAAACTGCTGATCTATAATCAGGGGACAAAAAAAAAAAAAAAAAAAAAAAATCACTGCCTGAGATGATCTATTCTCAAGCATTTTCAATCTATCGCCACTGGTGCCCATGGATCAAATATTGCTTTTGGTTACATCAGGAAGAAGCCTGTGGTCGAGATCACCAGGGTTGTTTCGGTCATACCAGTTCAGAAAGTCATGACGGTTGTACAGTTACTGGGACATTCCTACCCAGTCGCAGGCAGCTATGGACAGCTGGTGGATTTTTGTAAGGTGCCCTGGCGCTGCAGGCGGGGATGTCGTCTACATAAGCCCAAACAGACACACATGCACACACGCACATATAGCAGCGAGCTAAAAAGAGAGGCAAATATAGCGGTAGATCCTTTTATTTCCCCAGATGATAAGAATAAAAGCTCTTTATTACCTGTGCTGGGGTTAATCTGTAACACAGTTTTTCCCAGGGGAACGCAGGTGGACCAGCCAACAAGATACCACTTAGTCTCTTGGCACATGCCTTTGCAAATATTATGTATAGCCCATTTAGGCACACGGTTTATTGTCAAAAATCTCAGCAGCTGCCTAAATCCTACCAAAAGTGTGTGCCTTTTTTTTTCCTCTGCATCTGTAGGCTGGGTTGGAAAGCTAGCCCATCGCTAGCTGAGATGAAGATGTTAAGGCGCTCCGCTATTACAGCAGCGGGGCAAGGAAGAAAATGAGTATTAAGAGCTGTGCGTAGCCATCCATCATCACTGCTCTAAATCCGATTTGCAACGCTTTTCTCCGTCTGGTGAGCAGAGGAAGCAGGGAGGTAGCCAGCGGTGACATGTACTCAACTAGATGTCCAAGAACCGAGCGCTTCCTCAAGCATTAATGTTTTCTTTATGAGGCATTCATTTCTGCAAGGGTTTACTTTTTTATATATATTGCCCCTAATGAAAAATTGAAAGAAATCCCACAATGGTTCCGTTTTAAGAGATTTGTTGGTGCTGTGGCTGCTGCTGGTGGAACCCGCACTGAAAGGAGATGAAGGCTCCATGTCCATCAAGCGAGGCGCGTGGGGCTGGGGCGCAGTTTGGGTGGGGTGGCGACCCGAGAGCAGCTGCAGGGAGGATGGTTTGGCCAAGGGGCTGCCGGGCGGTGGGACCCGCCAGGAGCTGCTGCCGACCGCTCGGCCCCAGCTGCCCACGGAGGCGCCCTCAGACCCGCAAGAGGTAACGGACTATTTTGGCTCTGAAATGAGAGGCTGCAAACTTTCGCAAGGACGACTTTGGCCTTGAGGGAGCTAAAAAAAGAAAAAGGACGTGAGCATTACGCGCGGTCAAGAAATAACGTCTACCTCTTCCCCATAGCAAGAGCTGCAGGTAGATAACCACCGCGTTGCCATTTGCGCTTGCCGTGCTGGGGAGGCGACATGTGGGCTCCTGGCCTCCCTTAGCACAGGTGCCCTGCAAATCCCTGAGCACTGAAGTTCTTGAAAGCACCAGGTAATACCCCTGCCTCCACACCAGCATGCGGCTCTAGCACGGATGGCGCGTTGCATGCTTTGGGGAGGGCTTTGCGTTGCCTGCTTTTTGGCTGGGGCTCTGTGCTCAGGTGCAGAACAAGGAAATTCAGTGTTTGGGCTCAACTAGAACCATCAGTTGTGTTCAAAGTGTAATTCCTTTGAAATGACCAGCATGTCTGATCACCCCGATACATGCCCAGATAAAACAGAGGGAGCTTTGCAATATGGAGACATTGCTCAGACCCCAGGCGTACCATGTCACAGACCTGTTCTCCCAGGAGCTTGAGCGATTGACAGTGCAGTGCCCCATGGGGAGCCAGGACCTGAAGCTGGTCTTGGTGTGTGAAGGCTCTACCTGCATTCCCATGGATTTGGGGTAAAATGGCTATAGCAAATGCACAACGCGGAAAGCTTAGATGAAGTAGTATATAGTGCTAAAACAGGTGGAGCTAATGTAGGCCTTCATTTTAAGGTACTTTCCTTAATCCCTAAGTTACTGATGTGAACTAATGAGCATTGCTAATGTTCTTGCTCCTGGGAACCATGGCAGGTGTTTGAGTTTCTTCCCCTTTCCCTCTTTGGTAGGGCTTTTTGGGTACATCATACCCCTCTTGGGGAACACGGCCAGCTAGCGTCCCCCCCGATCCCTACCCCAAGGACACGCAGCTCACAGGTGGATGGAAAATCCAGACAAGCAACTTTTCGTCCTGTAAAAACCCATGGAGCAAAGACAGAGGTGCCGGCAGCAGAGACTCTGCAGAAGGAGCTTTGCTATAAAGCCACGTTCGGAGTCTGGGCCCCCGTTGGGATCCTTCATGGGCGGGATGCCCATCCTCAACCAGGATAGGAGCAACTGGGGCCATGGCCGGCATCCGCGTCCTCTTCAGCGCAAGCAGCCAGGGAAGCGGGGCAGCAGCAGGGCTCGCGGCACTGCCCAAGCGGGAAGCAAGCGGCACGCGGGGCGCCGGGTTCAGCGGGCAGCCGCCTCTGAACCCGCTCGCAAGCCGCAGCCGCGGAAGCGTGTGCCGCTCGGCAGCGGCAGCGGCGCCGCGCTCGCTTGCAGCAAAGTTGCGTGGCTCGTGTGCCATTTTTTCATCCATCCCCTCCACCTGGCTGGGTAAAGGAGTGGGAGGCAGCGGTGCTGCTGCAAACATGCAGCAATTTATGGGAACGGGATGCTCGACGGGCACTGGGCATCCCCAAGCACCACCGGCTCCGCAGGCCATGGCTCAACAACTCGTTTTCCAGGCTCTGCCCAGCACTATCCTCACATGCGCCTTTCCTCCTTTTGGGGAGGGAAAGCCAAGGTTGGGACCCCCCAAAGCCCACCCAGCGCTGGCTCTGCCGGAAGCTCCAGTGCCCCCGGGCCTGCTGCCTCCTCCATGGGGCGAGGGGGGACCACTCCGAGGAAAAGATTTAAAAATGCCTTCGGATGCCTTTTCACTTCTTTTTATTTAATTCCATAAATATTTTTCATAAGGCTCAGTGTCTTTACAACACTTTTTTTTTTTAAACACTTTTTTGTTCTGTTTTGTTTTATACACACAACTTTGACACTTGTTTGACAGGGTCAAACAGTCCAATATAAACAAAATAATAAAACTGGCAAGTGCGGATCAGCTGG